>JAPVLO010004564.1:0-14694 GCA_027257055.1 Cephalopachus bancanus | reverse complement strand
AAGGAAAAAGCGACAGTTGGCATTGACAACTCTATTGAAGAGTTCTTTTCAATATGGGAGAAAGAAAAATAAAACATTTAAAAGAGGAATTTTGTTTTGTGTTTTTAAAGCAATCACTCTACTCTTCTGTGTTAATGGAATATCCAACTAGAAGGGGGAAAACTTGGCAATACAGAGATCAAAGAGATAGTTGATAAAGTGATGCTTCTGGCAAAGGCAATGTGTTACTTAAGCTGATGAAATATATTTGTTGTGGAGTGAAGATTTTGAGTCTAATGATTTACCATGTAGACATTACAATGTGGTAAAAGAGGTGACTTTGGGGTTTTCATTGCATTGAAATGGTACCCACATAATTTTTTAAGTTTTTCATGATACCTGATGAATTTTCTATAAACTGTAATTTGGTCCTCCACTGAGTAGAAGCTCAGCTCTGAGGACATGTCTTTTCCCTAACACTCTAGACAGATTAATTTTCAAATTCTATTAGTCGATAAGAACTAAAGGTGAAACCAAATAAATCACTTCTTTTCTGGATGCAAGCAAACTTAAAATTTTACATTTTATGATAATGTAGAAGTAAAATGTAATTCTATAGCCAATTACCTCTGATGCATTAGAATTTTTTAATATTATGAATGGAGCTTTAATCTACTTTATGTTTTTCACCTGTTTTATTTATCCTGATGCAAATACAAAGGAATGGCAATACAGAAGGTAACACAGGGAAATGTTAGTATGACTCAGATATTGCTGATAAATCATGAAGCTTGCAGAATTAATATAACAACTGTTGCAGACTTCAGTATTCTACTTTTCTTTACAAACTCGTTTTTATTGTGCAACTATCTCACAATACATTTTTTTAGGTGTCAATAGAGATGAATGGACAACTTGCACTGATAAAATGCCACAGGTAGCTAGATATATTATAGGATCATAAAACGTATTTCTGCTCACAAGCAACTTCATGGAATCACATTAAAAATTATTTACATATACCCACTATAAATAATTTCCTATTATATTATATGTCACCCTAAAAAATTATATGGAATGTATTTGAGATGTATTTTTAATAAAGATCACTGTATTTTGCTCTTTATTTTAAATTACTATGACAAGTTTTTTCTTATAACAGTTTAAAATTATATTAATTGGCATTACTTTAGTTTTTTTCTAAGTCATTCTATCAACTGTTAACTGTTCACACTTTACTTGATTCCATTGTAATAAGTTCAAACAAAAATGTTTCTTTTTTCTGGTGGATACTATTGGTTACAATCAATTAATATAGCCAGAATTTATTAAAGAAAATAAGCAAAACAGGCTAATGTTATACAAGTTCTATGTAAATTCAGTTTGAAAAAAAGAATTTATGCATGAAAGATTATGAAAAAAACTTGTTTTTAGAGACATTAACTTAACCAGCAATGTTTTAAAATTTGAAGGAGAGGGAGAAGAACATTAAATTGGGCATTGCACTTCTTTTAAGATTTAGAAGAAACAACATAGTACATGAATAGCACTGTATTTATGAGGTTTAAATATAAAATAATAGTACCTAGGGTGTTTAGATTTCTAAATGGCCATCCTTCTTTTTTCTTATATTCATATTTTGGCTGCCAAGGAGCTTCACAAACCTAAAAGTGATCATGTTATATGCCATGATACCTAATACATTTCTAACTGGGACTAGGTTACAAATAAGTAGTTCTCCTGAACCTCAAAATACTGTATGTAGTGCACACATTTACAAAATTACTAAAAGTCTTAAGTAGATTCCTATCAGGAGTTCAAGTTTCTCACCTTAGGCCTTATCTTTAGATGGAATTTAAGGAGCTTTCACCTAGGTATGCGCCCTCATGCTTAAAACCCAGTTCACATGCGTCATTGTCTATACTATTCAGACTTTGTCACTACCCGAGTTATAAACAAGCTCAAATGCTAGTTCTAGTATACAAGTTACTTCATGGACCATTGGGGATAACATTTTACTTTGGTTTTGTAAATCAAAAGTAAAATCTAATCACCTAAATTTTAAAAATTGATAAAAATGCACAAGAGAGAGTCATGCCTGTGGCATGGAGCATATCAAGGCAAGATGAATCATCCATAGCTTTTTTTTTCTTCTTCTGGTTTTCCACAGTGTTCAGTCTCTCTCTAGGAAGAAAACTAAACTGTTATATAACATTTGTTCTTGGGAAGAATGTTGACAAGAAGAAACCTCATATACTACCATCTTAAGGTTAGATCAATTCCCAATTTTATTAAGCAAACATAAAGAAATTTAGCAGAGTAAGATGAACATACAGGCCAGGAGAATGGTTTTTAATGTTTTATTTGAATGGTTTTTTATGTTTCTGACATGGTAGGCATTTGAGCACTAAGCTTTTCCTGCAGCACATTAATGGATTCTTTGAAAACCCTATGTGGGCCTTGAATACCACATTGTTTTCTGAATCAGATACATAGGCTGGCCTCCTTGGGAATTCAATGAGTCTTGCTTGTCAGAAGCTACAAACCCCTGGAAAAGTTCTCATGAAAAAGCATACGCAAGAGTTCTTTTTGTGCTAGTCATTATACAGTCATGCCTACTAGTCGTGCCAAGAAGTATGTGTATAGGTTTTTCTCACTGCTGCCTCTGCTCTTCTGGAAGCCAGTATAGTCTGCTTCGGTAGGATTTTTCTATTCACAATTCTTTCTACAGGGAGTAGACCTCAGTCTCCTTGTTTACATATGTCCAAATTCCTCTTGACAGATGCCAAGGTCGCACATTTCTTTTACTCTTTCACCATACTCTGGTTTGTTATCAGGATAGGTCTGTGAATTTTTGAAGCTCTATTTCTTATTTTGTTAATCATAATAATTTTTTTGCCTGAGATATCTCCTCACTTTGAAGTTGGGTGGAGATATCAGAGAAAACCATCTAAGCCAATAATATATGACTTGGAAAATGTCCTAGTTCATTCAATTCCCTTGAAGATTTTTTTGTTTAGTTTTTATATGTAAACTGGTTAGGGAGTAAGGAAAATATTTCTTTGAGATTACTTTTTATAGTTTGAAAGTCTATATTGTCTATTGTCCTCAGCTGTGACTCCCTAGCTACATTTCTGACACAATAAACATATCTAAATTAAAATTCTGTTATAAACACAATCTGAATTTTTGTGTAGTTGAATTTGTTTCAGTTTTATCATCAGTCTGTAATTTTATAACCAGCAATGATTAGGCCTTCATCTGGTGTTCTTATAATCCACTCTATTGGCTTCCTTTTCCTCTTCCTATTCACTGAATATTTCTGAAATTGTGAAAGAAGGTAAAGCATGAAAAAGTGCATCTGTACAACCTTTTCTTATCTGTAAAGCCTTCCTTAATATCCATTCTTATTAGTCACTTTTCAAGATCTGAGACAAAACATGTCACCTTACTACTATTAACATGTTTCAGACTAACGCAGATAGGTGTGATTCCATTGCCAGAAATTCTGAACAGTAACTAATGTGAAGAGTCTGAAAATGTTTTAAAGTTTCTCTATGATCACTACCTTCAAATATCCAGAATCATTTTTCAGTTCACAATCTCTAACAACCAGAGAGTTAATTTTTCCGTTTTTTTTTTCCTTACACTATAACTAAAGTCATCTTGCCTGTTTGCTAATCCTTTTGCCCTTCTTTACTCTTTTTTTTTTGAGTTGGAGTCTCACTGTGTTGCCCAGACTGGAGTGCAGTGGCCGCTCCCGGCCATCGCAGCCTTGACTTGCTGGGCTCCGGTGATCCTTCTGCCTCAGCCTTCCAAGTAGCTGGAACTACTACGGGCATGCGCTACCACGCCCGGCTAATTTTTGATTTATTGTAGAGATGAGGTCTCGCTGCCCAGGCGAGTCTCGAACCTGCAGGCTCAGGCAATCCACTCACCTCAGCCTCCCAAAGGCGCGGGATTACAGGCTGAGCCACCAAGCCCCGCTTTACTCTTAAACATAAGGGATTTCTGACTCCCTAAAGGATGCTGATTAGATGATGTCACCTGTATTTAAACCCCCATGTTCTACTTAGATACCAGTTCAACAATAATTCTATAATTCTGTTCTCCCTTTAGTGCTCAAGTTTATATTGTTTACTACTTCTTTTTCCGTAAACATTTAAATATCTTGGCATTGGGAACCATGAAGAAGGAAGGAACATTTTTATTCCAGGATAATTCATTTCTAACTTAAGACAAGCTGTAATGCCACAAAACCTCGATATGTTTTTGAAGGAAGAACTTCTTCTATTATAGCCCTTCAGTACACTACCAAAACTCAAATCCAGGATTTGATTATAAAATTGGAAGGGATTCAAAGGACGACAAATTCTCAGTCTTAAAAATCTATAATCCAAAGATAGGTTTCAGTAAAGGAAACTGCCGGAACCTGAACTTGGGAAACCTAAAAAAATATTCCTTAACTTTCTTGGAATTTACTTGTCCACAAATGCAGTAACTTCTAGGCATCGGCGGAATAATCTCTCTGCTTTTGGATCATGCAATGTCCTTAGTTGATAAGTCTGGTCCACCTAAAAATCCAGCCCCTGTACTTCTCATTGCTTCCAAGTTAATCAGAGTCAAGTCTCAGTATAGTTTGGGAGAAGAAGAACAGACACTGATCTATGAAGAAACAATCTTTATGCCAAAAGAACCATAGGAACTGACTAATAACTGCTAGCAATAAGGAAGAAAATATGCATGGGAGTCGATTTTGACTATGTTAGACTGGAAATTGAAGTACATAAAACTGGGTAAGTACTTGTGATTTACTGTTCTGACAATGATACTTGGCCTCAACTCACCTTGCTCCTTGAGGACTGGATATAGTAAAGATCTACTGTAAATTAGGTAGAAAGACCTGAACATTTTTGGCATTACTTTGAAGAAGAAATCAGAAGGTTGAAGAAATAGGGATGTTATCATGGATTTATGAAACAGGACCTAAGAACACAATCCTTGACTTTTCTGTAGGAGGACTTAGAATGCAATAATTTCTGTAGATTACTAAAAGCTGCATTGTTGAAGGGACACTGGCATTCGTGAGAAGTAGTTGATGGCAGTCCTGTGCAGGCTAGAGAAAATGAGAGGCGCAGCTTAGAACAGTGCATAGCATTCCACAATGAGAGAGACTAGGTAACACTACTTACCTATCAGTGGCAAGGTGGATATAATTGCCATAATAGACATCAAGAAAAAGTGGAAATTATAGCAATTTAGGGTAACTCCTAATAAATCTTGGTGTCAGTAGGGGCAAGACAGAGTGTTAGTCAATTATAAAATTGTTCAATTTACCTCATCATCATAATCATGAAATTGATGCTGATAAGAAGAGGCTGATATCAGATGCTGCTGTCCCTTGTACATTTCCCAGATGCTTGCAAGTTCAGAGAACTCGACCTAAATATTTAGATTATTTTTCTCTTGATGAAGGAAAGGATCCCATAATTCTACTATAAGTACACATGTAAATAATCTTTTGGTTTTTTGTAAAATAATCTAAAATCATTTATTGGAGTAACTATGCACTGAGGAAGGGAGAATGCCTATTTTTAAACTTTCTTTTAGATAAGAGTTCTGAGTTGACACTAATAGAGACTCAAAGGGACAATGAGTCCTTTGAGTTATAGTAAAGATGTGGAAACCATTTGATAAGTAGAAAACTAGTTCAAAGCGATCTCACTATGTCTCTGAAGCCCTGTTGTGAATAGTCTCTCAGTTTACACATATATTATGTATATAATATATAATTTAGAATACACACACACACACACACACACACACACACACACACACACACACACACGCAAGTTGGTGTACCCCTACCTGTGGAGTAAGAAATATTTTCTGACCTGGGAAGTAATGATCACTATGGTAGATGAGATCAAATAGGTACTCCTACATACTTCCTGTACTCAAGCAAAAATAGTTAACCAAAATAAATTCTTTATTCCATGAAAAATTTTCAGATATTGAATTCGTCAACAAAAACCTGAAGGATGCAGTTGTGGTAGGCTCCATCATATCAACTCACTTCTAATACATTTATAAAAACCAGATAGATTATGGCAGATTACTATAGAATTTATATGGAGTATCGTATGACAATAAAGTAATCTGTTCAACTATTGCAACAGATAAAACTTCTGGTACCTGATGTATATTTTTTATTTGCCAGATGTCATTTATTCATTCTGATAGGAGGGAAGGATCAAATTAAGTTAAACTTTAATTAGAAATAAGAGCAAAGCCGGGCTCAGTGGCTCAGCCTGTAATCCCACGCCTTTGGGAGACTGAGGTGAATGGATTGCCTGAGCCCACAGGACCCACCTGGGCAATGAGACCTCATCTCTACAATAAATCAAAAAATCAGCCGGGCATGGTAGTGCGTGCTGTAATTCCGGCTACTTGGAAGGCTGAGGTGGAAGGATCACCAGAAGCCCAGCAGGCGAGGCTGCGGTGGCCGGGAGCGGCCACTGCACTACAGTCTGGGTGACCGAGTGAGACTCCAACTCAAAAACAACAACCACAAAAAAGAAATAAGAGCAGACCTTCCTTAATCTCTTGATTCAGGGCTTTCTGATAACTTGCCTTTCTCTGCTACAATAGAATCATAGAGATCGCAATCATCTTAAATTTCCAATATTACATCAGTCCTTTATATTAATGATATTGGGTAATTGAATCCCATGAGCAGAAAGCGTACAATACACTCAATGCTATATCAGGATATAAATGTACCAGATGGTAGGTAGTAATTGAAGATTTAGGGGCCTGTTACATCAGTGAATGTTTTAAGCATTTAGTGGCTGCTGCATGGTAGGACCTTCTCTTTGAAATGAAGGACAAGTTGTTACACTTTATACTTTCAACAACTAAGAAAAAACAGTAAGGCCTGATGGGATTGTTTTGAGTTTCTAAGCAGTATGTATAATATTTGTGAATTCTTCTCTGGTTTAATTAACAGACGAAGCTGCCTATTCAAATAGAACACAGGGGAGGAGAAAATTCTATGTAGGCCCTGTCTATACATTTTTCTTCAGCATATCTGAAGGTGCTGGAAGTCTCTGGAGTAGATAAAAAATATTCTAAAGCGTATCTGGTAAAAATTAATAGGTGAGTTGCAATGTGTACCCCCAAGTTTCTGGAGCAGTGCTACCTTCCACTGAAAAACAAACTCTTGCTGTTATTGGGACCCAGTACACAACAATTGCTAACAATAGGGACCCATGGCGATTTTTGCCATGTCTTAGAATTGAGTGGGCATTGTAAAAATGTGTAAGATAAAATTCAAGATTAGCCTTAAGCAGATTCAGAAAGCATAAATAAATACTTTTGAGAGAAGCACAGCTTCCTATGTCATCTATATATGTATCACTGATAATTCTGCAATTTACCCTTATGATCCAAGGTGAGGTTTCTTTTGACTAAATGATGGAGAGAGAAAAAACTCAACACTAGTTCACAGATATACCATAACAATATATTGACAGCAGTCAGAAATATCATGCTCCTTATTACATACTCTGATCTAACCCTAACACTCTCTCTTTAAATACAGAATATGTAACACTGAAATACTTCTCAATACTCTGAAAGTCAATGTTGAAGGAAAATCTCTCTTAGGTAGTGCTGCAAGCAGTAATCACAGTCGTTCAGTGGTCTAAGAGGAATAAGTATTTTGATATATAAATATTCACCGGGCAATAGCAAATGGGCAGTAGCAAATGGCTTGATCTTTTGATCAAGGTTCAGGAAGAAACAATCCTGGAATATCAAGAGCAAAGAAATCTGAGGAAGAGAAATGCAAATGGGTACAAGGGAGTAAGCCTAAGAAGGTGGACCACCGAATAATATTTTCAACAACCAGGTGTCAGAATGATTCATGCTCTGTATATCAGCAAGCCTCTTTCTCCTTGGGCAATTCAGTGATCATAAAATGGATTGATAAGAAAAGTTGCTGTGATGCAGAAATAGCAAGAATGAATACTATTTCCAGTCTGATTCTATAGAAAAACTTTGGGACAAAACCTGCACCTCAGTTAGTTTTTTTTTTTTTTTTTTAAAGATGGAGATGAGCATGTAAACTTCCTGGACAAGATAGCTGCAAGGAAGCCAAGCTCAGTGGCTCAGCCTGTAATCCCGTGCTTTGGGAGGCTGAGGTGAGTGGATTGCCTGAGCCCCGGGTTCGAGACCCACCTGGGCAACTTGGCGAGACCTCATCTCAACAAGAAATCAAAAAATCAGCTAGGCATGGTAGGCGCGCCTGTAATTCCGGCTACTCGGAAGGCTGAGGCGGAAGGATCGCCGTGCCCAGCAGGTCAAGGCTGCGGTGGCCGGGAGTGGTCACTGCACTCCAGTCTGGGCAAGAGAGTGAGACTCCAACTCAAAAAAAAAAAAAAAGCTGCAAGGGAAGGACAGTTTTCTGGAGAAAAGGGGCACTGTGAATTGTCATCAAATTAACTAGTAAAAGAAATCTCGTTGAAGTAAGGAAAGAGATATTGAGCTTACATCATACTATTACAATAATTTTCACTTTGATGACTATCTATCATAATCCAAAAAAGACTTAAAAATTAGAAAAAATTACACTAGTCAAAAAAACCCCCAACAACCTAGAAACAAAAGGTATAGTAAATTTTGAACTTTCCTGCTACAAAGAGGAGTTTTTAATTGTCCTTTTGTTGCTGTTGTTCTATTTGTCTATTGTGAGCACTTTTCTTAGTAGAACTTTTTTTAACATTCTGATATACTGTCTTTACTTTGTAAAGATTTGATTTTGAAATTCACTATGATATCTGACAATTTAGTTTATGACAAATATAACCAATGAAAATAGTATGAGTTTTAGTTGATTCATGGACATCATGGTAATTTCTAAACTTTTTTTTTTTTTTTGTAATTTGCAATTAACTGTTTACTCTTGCCATGCTACTAGTCTGATTTCTCCAGAACATTCCTTGGAAGTTTGTCTTGCTCATTAAAGACAATATAATCCACTCCTCTTTTGCCCCCTGTAAGTCAATTTATATGTTGAACTTCTGAACTGTGTATCATTTCCAGAAAATTTTCTTCCTGAAAATTATTTAATAGAGACACAATATGTAAAATGCATTCTATGACATTACCTCAAATAAAATTCAAACACATAGAAAATTGCCGTCTGACTCTCACATAACAATATATATGCACCACATAACAATGTTTCAGTTAATGACATCACGTATACCACTGTGTTTCCATAAGATTATAATGGAGCTGAAAAATTACTATTACCTAGTGACATTGTAGCCATGGTAACATAGCACAACTAGTTACTCACATGTTTTTGGTGATGCTGATGTAAACAAGCCTACTTCATTGCCAATGATATAAAAGCATAGCACATGCAATTATATAGAGTACATAATATTTGATAATGACAATAAATGACTGCTACTGATTTATGTACTTGCTATACTTTTTATCATTAAAGTGTCCTCCTTTTGTGTGTTAAAAAAAATTAACTGTGAAACAGTCTCAGGCAGATCATTCAAGAGTTATTCCAGAAGAAGGAATTGTTATCATAGGAGATGACAGCCCCATGAATGTTATTGCCCCTGAAGATCTTCCAATGGGATGAAAAATGGTGGTGGAAGACAGTGATATTGATGATCCAAATGCTGTATAGACCTAAGCTAATGTGTATATCTTAATTTTTTTAGAAAAGATAGCAAAAAAAAATTTTAAATGAATAAATATAAAAAAAGCTTAAACGAAAAATACATATTGTGTTTTAAGCAGTGTTACTACAAAAGGGTCAAGTTTTTTTTTTAATTAAAAATTTTACAAAGTAACTGTTAAAGTAAACTAATTTGCCGGGCTCGGTGGCTCAGCCTGTAATCCCGCGCCTTTGGGAGGCTGAGGTGAATAGATTGCCTGAGCCCGCGGGTTCGAGACCTGCCTGGGCAGCGAGACCTCATCTCTACAATAAATCAAAAAATCAGCCGGGCGTGGTAGCATATGCCTGTAATTCCAGCTACTTGGAAGGCTGAGGTGAAAGGATTGCCCGAGCCCAGCAGGTCGAGGCTGCGGTGGCCGGGAGCGGCCACTGCACTCCAGTCTGGGCGACAGAGTGAGACTCCAACTCAAAAAAAAAAAAATAATAAGCTAATTTATTATTTAAAAAAGAAAAAAATTAATAAATTTAGTTTAGGCTATTGTTTTGTTAAGTGCTGGCTAGGCCATGTGTTCTTTGAGCTATGGCCACCATGTCTTTCTAGCTTTCGTCCCATTTTCTACCTTAAGGAGGTGAATCTCCTCTCTCTTTAATTTACTTTCTAGATAAATTATATTTTCCAATCTAAAAAATAAATAAACAAATTTAGTGTAGCCTAAGTGTACAGTTCTTATAAAGTCTATAGTAGTTTATAGTAACGTTCTAGGCCTTCATATTCACTCACCACTCACTCACTAACTCACCCAGAACAACTTCCAGTCCCACAAACTTGATTCACAGTAAATGTTCACTAAACATACATTTAAAAAAATATTTTATACTGTATTTTTTACTGAACCTTTCAGTTCATATATGTTTAGATACATAAATGTTATCATTACCTACAGTATTCAGTGCAATAATATGCTGTACAGGTTTGTAGCCTAAGAGCAATAGGTTATACCTTATAGCCTAGATATGTAGTAGACCAAACCAGCTAGGTTTATATAAAGACATTCTATGCTGTTTTCACAATGATGAAATTGCCTGACACATTTCTTAGAATGTATCTCCATCATTAAGTGATACATGACTGTAAGTATTTGTAGCAGCCAGATGGTAGGTGAGCAGTGGGAGTAAGGAATGAGACAGAGCCTCCCAGTCTGAATTAGGAAGGTTGTATCCTGGCACACAGAAACTGTCACAAGACCCAAAATTGTGGTATCCTGAGTGGTATAAGGAAATAGATATTAAAGGCGCCATTATCATTCCCAAGATCACATGATTTTCACATGATTTCCCCTGGCACTTTGCATTTTTGGATTTCTTTCTCTGAAAAAAATTAAAATGCTATATTTACAACTGTATTATGAACAAATGAATATAATCCAGTCTAGACTCATTATTAGGTGTTAATTAACCAACTGTCTGACCAGCCTACCAGATAAAAAATAAATATATATTTGAAGACGAACCTGGCATTAAATATCAGAAAGCAAAGTTAACAATTCCAAAGTCGCTTGGAAAATACAGTGATGCAAAGAATGTGAAGAAAGTGTTAGCCACATTCCTACCTCTCAGTTTCTTATATGTGACACAATACTGCTTACAAAATGGTCAGTCAGTACTAAGACTTGTCAAATCAAGTGTTGGTCAAGGGGTTTCAAAGTTTAAGTGGCTCAACAAATCTGAGATTGTTTAGGAGAAAAAACAACCAACAAAAAAGAAACAAATAAGCAAGCAGAAGTGTGTTTCACCACTGTGCTTTTTTTTTCTGTTTCCATCCACTTAAGATATTTGGAAATATTTCTTTTACTTTTAATGTTTAAAGAATATTTAACTATTTAAATACAGAAGTTCAAATATTTATAAAAGTAGAGGAGACACTAAAGTCAACACCTGGCTTCAACATTGTTATTATTTTGTACACTGCCACCATTTAAAAAAAATATTTGAAACAAAATTAAAAATATTGTACAATTTATTCTTAAAGTATAGTATCTAAAAAAATCCAATTAATGTTACCTACTCCAGGTAACATTTGTAAACATACCAAAAATACTTCAATAGTATCTTAGTTAATTACTTATTTTATACAAAATCCAATTACCTGTCAATGCTTTTGTTATTCATTAGTCTATCAGTATACATATTAGCATATATTTTTGTTGTTCTAAATTATTATAATCACTATGTATAGCTATTATTAGTATTAGTTTTTGTAAAATGTCACAGTGTGCCTTGGGTTTTATGGGTCTTATGTATTGTCACATATGATAGCTTCTATATTAAACTTTGCAAGTTGTATATGAATCTGAAAATGCGTATTTTACTTTAAGAAACAATTCAAAATTATATTTTGACAAAATTTTTTGCACTTTAGGTATTTCTTTCATGTTTTTCCCGGGTTGCAGGGAAGAAAAGAGAAATGGAAATAATATATGAAATACCACTACTGGAATGTGAGTGCAAGTGAGTGTAATGTGAGTATGTGCAGAAAATATTACAAGCTCCATTTATGTTTTTTTCTAGAAATGTGAAGGAAATATTTTTTCTAATTTTTTTAAAACATATTTTTTATTATAAAATTGTGGGGTAAACAAATGTGCATCGTTCAGGCACCCTTGTTAAAAAGGGGTGTCTCCCCATCCCCAGACAGATATTGACTACCATTAGTCCCACCTCCCTTCCCCTCCCTACACCCCCCCCCATAGTTTCCCACTACTCTCAGTCCTTTTTTTATAGTATTATTGTAGATGTTCAAGGTCCACTATATGAGTGAGAACATGTGATACTCAGATCTTTGTTTCTGTGAGATATCACTCAGTATTATAGACTCTAGTTCCATCCAGGTTGCTGCAAAATTCATTTTTCTTTTTTTAAGGC
Organism: Cephalopachus bancanus; assembly: GCA_027257055.1. Classification (NCBI taxonomy): domain Eukaryota; kingdom Metazoa; phylum Chordata; class Mammalia; order Primates; family Tarsiidae; genus Cephalopachus; species Cephalopachus bancanus. The sequence goes on along the minus strand of JAPVLO010004564.1, from coordinate 2,090 downwards.
TGCATAGTATTCCGTTGTGTATATGTACTACATTTTTTTCAATCCAGTCCTCTTTTGATGGACAGCATGGTTGCTTCCAGGTTCTTGCTATTGTGAACAATGCTGCAATAAACATTCATGTGCAGGTATCTTTTTTATAGAGTGATTCAAGTTCTTCAGGGAATATTCCCAGTGGGAGATTGCAGGGTCATATGAGAAGTCGACATTTAGAGCTTTTAGGAATCACCACACTGCTTTCCATAGAGGTTGCACTAGTTTGCACTCCCACCAACAGTGTAGAAGTTTTCCCCTTTTTCCCCCAAACCCCTCTCCAGCAACTGTTATTTTTTGAGTTATTGATAGTGGCCATTCTGACTGGAGTTAGGTGGTATCTCAGTGTGGTTTTGATTTGCATCTCCCTGATGATTAGTGAGGTTGAACATCCCTTCATGTGTCTGTTGACTGCTCCGATGTTTTTCTTTGTGAAGCGTCTGTTCATATCTTTTGCCCACTTTAAATGGGGTTGCTTGTTTTATTCTTTTCAGCACGTTTCAGTTCCTTATAGATCCAAGATGTTAATCCTTTGTCAGACCTGGAGTTGGTGAACACTTTTTCCCCGTCTGTGGGTTGTCTCCCTGCTCTCTTGATGGTTTCTTTGGCTTTGCAGAAGCTTGTCAGTTTAATGAGGTCCCACTTGTCTATCTTATCTCTTATGGGCCCGTGGGTTTCGGTTTTGTTCAGGAATTGGATGCCAGTTCCAATTTCCATAAGGGTATGTCCTGCATTTTCTAAGGTTCTTATGGTATGAGGTTTTACATTTAGGTCTCTGATCCATTAAGAGTTAATTTTTGTGTAAGGGGGCAGATAGGGGGCTTGTTTGAGTCTTCTGCATGTGGTCAGCCAGTTTTCTCAGCACCATTTACTGAATAGGTTCTCCTTTCCCCAGTGGTAGGTGGTGGAGGCTTTGTCGAAGATGAGTTTGTTGAGAAATTAAGATTTAGCTTCTGGAATCTCAATTCTATTCGTTGGTCTATATGCCCGTTTTTGTACCAATACCAAGCTGGTTTGATTATTGTAGCTTTATAGTAAAGCTTGAAGTCTGGTAATGTGATACCGCCTGCTTTGTTTTTTTTTTTTTTGTTTGTTTGTTTTGTTTTTTTCTGAGGATTGTTCTGGCTATTCTCGGTGGTTTGTGTTTTCATATGAATTCCTGTATTGTTTTTTCTTGTTCTGAGAAGAATGTTGCTGATAATTTGATAGGTATTGCATTAAATCTGTAGATTGCCTTAGGTAGGATGGACATCTTCACAATGTTGATTCTTCTAATCCATGAGCATGGGATATTTTTCCACTTGTTTGTGTCATCTTGATTTCTTTGAGCAGTGTTTTGTAGTTTTTATTGTAAAGGTCTTTCACATCTCTGGTTAGGAAGATGCTACGGTATTTCTTTTTGTGTATGTGTGGCTATTGTGAATGAAATTGTGCTTTTTATTTGCGTTTCTGTTTGTTTATTTTTGGTGTAAAAAATGTGATTGTCTTTTGTACATTTATTTTATATCCTGAGACTTTGCCAAAGTCTGTTATCAGTGTAAGGAGGTTTTGACAGATTCTCTTGGATTTTCAAGGTACACAATCATGTCATCTGCAAAGAGAGATAACTTGACTTCCTCTTTTCCTATTTGGATACCCCCGATTGCCTTCTCTTCTCTGATTGCTCTAGCCAGGACTTCCAATACTATATTGAACAGGAGGGATGAGAGTGGACATCCTTGTCTTGTTCCAGTTTTCAGGGGGAAATTTGGGTTTCCCAAATTTTTGTCCATTTAGGAGTATGCTGGCTGCTGGTTTCTCGTAGATGGCTTTTACTATTTTTAGGTATGTTCCCTGTATGCCTAGCTGTTCGAGGGTTTTTATCAAGAAGGGGTGCTGGATTTTATCAAAAGCTTTGTCTGCATCTAATGATATAATCATGTGGTTTTTGTTTTGACATCTGTTGATGTATTTAATTACATTTATGGTTTTACGAATGTTGAACCAGACTTGCATCCCAGGGATTAAGCCTACTTGGTCATGATGGATGATTTTTGAGATGTGTTGTTGAATCCCGGGGG
>JAPVLO010004563.1:0-14772 GCA_027257055.1 Cephalopachus bancanus | reverse complement strand
AGGGTAACTGGAATATGCTTGGTCCAATTTCTCCACACAATTGCAGAGAGGTCTTGTAGCCGTTCATGTGGGAAAGAGAGTCACCAGATTTAAGGTAGATGTCATTTTTAGAGTGACTGTGGGATCATCCAATAGAATAGCCTGATATCTCCCCAATCTTCCTGCCATCAACCCTCCTTTTGCTCTAGCAACACCAGTACTTGATGGGGCACATAGGTGGTGTTAGACTGTCCTAGAGTAAGCTTTTTGACTTCTCTTAGAATGCACAAGTGGCAGCAAAAGCCCCCAGACAGGGTGGCCATCCCTTGGCCACTCTGTCAAGCTGTTTCGAAAAGTGAGCTATCTGGCTGGGCGTGGTGGTACATGCCTATAATCCCAGTACTTTGGAAGGCCACGATAAGAGGATTGCCTGAACCTATGGGTTCAAGACCAGCCTGGGCAACCTGGTGAGACCTCATCTCTACAAAACATTTACCAGGTGTGGTGACATGTGCCTGTAGTTCCAACTACTTGGAAGGTTGAGGCAGAAGGATCAGTTGAGCCCAGCAGGTCGAGGTTGCAGTGGCTGTGAGCATGCCACTACACTCCAGCCTGGGTGACAGAGTGAGAGACTCCAACTCAAAAAAGAAAAAGAATAGTGGGCTATTGGTTAGAGCATGTCTCCTACCATATGAACTAGCACTCCTAATGCCAAGGCCTGCTTCTCATGTACACATAGGCAGAAAGGCTTATGAGGGTTAGGAGGTACTAAGACCAGAACTATAGTCATTTTTCTTTATGTTTAGCAAAATTAAGCTGGTGTTTAGTTTTCCATTTGAACGGGTCATACTCTGTACCTCTCAAAAACTCATATAGTGGCCTTACCAGCAGACTGTAGTTTGGAATCCAGATACAGCAAAACCCAGCCATACCTAGGAATTCTTTCAGTTGTTTTCTGTTGACAGGTAAAGGTATAGAGGCAATGGCCTGTTTTCTTTCCACTTTCAGGATACTTGTGCCTTTCTGTAATAAAAAGCCAAGGTATTCGACAGATTATTTGTATATCTGAGCTTTTTTGCCAGATACCTTATGCCACATGTGGCTAGATAATTTAATGTGTGATATCCCTTGTGTAGGCGAATAGATGGAGTTCAGGGGTCCCAAGGCAGGCTGAGATGGTCTGGGCCTTGCTCTGGGAAACTGCCGACCTAGTTGTCTTCTTTTCTGACCTCTGCCTCTGTTTCCTCCCGGTGGGCCTGTTATCTGGTACCCCACAATGGCAGCAGCAAGCATGACCACTTTCTTTTTCTTTGTTTTGTTTTGTTTTTGTTTTGTTTGTTTGTTTGTTTTTGAGTTGGAGTCTCACTCTGTCGCCCATACTGGAGTGCAGTGGCCGCTCCCGGCCACTACAGCCTCGACCTGCTGGGCTCCAGTGATCCTTCCGCCTCAGCCTTCCAAGTAGCACTTCCTTTTTCTGTCTTCAGTCTGCCTCTTGTTGGGCCTCCTTATCTCGGTTAATGAATACTTTAGTCCAGCAAAACCCTCTTGCTTTTGTAGCTTACATCGGATATCCCCCTGGGACTGTCCTACAAAAGTTGTGTTTACCATATGCTGATTTTTGGCTGCCTCTGGATCAAAGGGTGTGTATAGCCGAAGGGCTTCACGAAGTCTCTCATAGAATTGCTTTGGGCTCTTGTCAGTTTCCTGGAACACCTCAGAGACCTTGCTCATATTTATGACCTTTTCCCTCCTTCTCTCATCTCTCCTAGGAGGGCCTCCTGATCCCATTCAAGCATTTGCAGCCCCTGGTTACTGTTGGGGACGCATGGGGGGCTCTCCTTGGGGAACTGATTTTGGGCATATGCCTAGGCATTGAGTGCTCCAGCCGAGCGTGTTCCTCTAGCCATTTTATAGCCCCCTGTGTAATTCTCCGATGCTCCTCAGTATTGAATAGTGTCAGGAGGACTTGGTGGCAGTCCACTCAGGCTGGCCTCTGGGTTGGATAAGTCAATCATAGCCTGAGGCTTTTCTGTGAAGGACAGCATATAATTTTTCCAATTCAGGAGGTCTGTGGCTGTGAAAAGCTGGTACACAAATGTATGTTGTCTACCTTGGATCTGGCCTTCTTGATCATAATAAATAGATTCCCTAGTCTCTCTCAGTGGCATCTGGAAGGCACCATGACATTCCCCTGATGTGAAGTCAGACATGCATTCTGGCAGTTGCTTTCTGGGTAGGGTGTGGGGAGTCAGAACAGGTGGTTCGTGTGTGGCCTCTGACTGTTTAAGAGATGTACTAGGCTTAGGGGTGCATTCTAATTGCAAGCCCCTAACAGAGGCTGGTGTCATTGGAGCAGGTGGCAATGGTGGGTAGACTGGAAAAGAAGGTGATGGGATTTACAGTTTATCAGCCAACACCAGCTTGTCAGCCAACTCATCAGACTCTGAGGGGCATTTGAACTGAGCTGTTTTGAGTGCTAGCATAATTTTGCAATTGTCTTCCCAGAAAGTTTTTAGCCAAGAGGTCCATGCAAGGACTGCATCCTGCCAACAGTCGATGTAAAGGAATTGGTTTGGGTGACCTGACTCTCCTATTATAATTCCATATACGCTCCTAATTTTTTTTTAATCTAAGGATCCCTCTAGCAGCCATCCAACCCTGAAAAAGGGCCAATCTATTTCACAGAACATATAGAGCTTTCTGGAGACACTTTGACACCATAACAATCTCCACAAAAACATTTGTCAAAGTTCTTAAGTATACAATCAAGGGGGGGTATTCTTACTTTGGTTTCCACCCATTTCCTCTCCCTAACAGATGGCAAGCACACACAAATGAGGGAACCGGTGGGGGGGTATGGGAAACAGCTGCTTGGTCCTCCTCCAGCCGTACTCCTTGAGGAGATATTTTAGACACCTCTTAGCAATTGGCGGGTTGGTATAAACCCCCAACCTGGACCAACCCTATGACGGGGTTGGGGCTGTCCCCAGAAGTATGAGGCCGTCACTGGCTTAGATTGAGACTCAACACTTGCTTTGGCCCTCTGGTCAAGTCAGAACCCTTCCGCTGTCCATCTCATTCACATGCAATCACACAGCACATTCTCTAACCCTCCACCTTAATCCTAGGAGTCAACGGGTTCCTCTCGAGACAGTGTTTCCTCTCACTACCTTTCAGTCCTTTCCTTCAAACTGAAGACTACTAACAAACTCCGAGAGGTGATCAAGCTCCCCTTTTGCCATCTACTGGCAGGTGTATGCAAAGTCCTTGTTCCTACCCTTTCCATAGGGTGGTGCTCCTCACGCCAGTTCCTCACCTCTTTTCAGTCACTGTTGTGCTTTTGAGATCCGAGCCTCAGTGCGCCAGGAGGGGCCTCCCTCCTATGGATCAAAAGGCCCATTGCACACCAGGCGAAATTGCCTCTCCCATCACCCTGGAGGTCATACCCCGATAACAAAGGAAGTGGAACACACCATCTCTGAACTCTCCCTTTCCTGGCTAGTGCACCAAGAAATGTTGCAGGAAAACAGAGACCATGACACCAAGGCTATCTAAAGAAGTAGTGTTTTTAATAGTGCTGGCGCGACTCAGCAGGCTTAAGCTCCAAGGCTGAGCAACCCCGAGAAGAAGGAGAGAGGTTTTATCTGTTAGTTTAGGTAAAGGAAGGGGTCAGGTTGCATGGTTATACATTTTTCTTTGGAATTTGCAAAATTGTACTTAGCAAAACCAGATTTTCAAAGAATAAATTGTCTCCAGGGTATACATGACAAGCAGGGTTGTAAACTGATAACTTCACAAAAAGAGGATGTGGGGGTAAGGATGTGAACCGATTACTATCTTGCATTTCCAGGAAAATGACTTGTGGCTATTTCGTTTTCTCACATCCCATGTCTAACAGGTTTGGAGCTTGTGGGTTGATTTTTAAACAGGAATAATTTTTAACTGTTTTTAGCCCCTCTCTGCCATAAGACAATTGCAAAGTTCATAGGTTATGGGCCAGGGGACTCACCAAATAAGGTTGGCAAGTTTGTAAACTCTTGTGGAAGGACAGTCCAACACTAGCGAAAGCAAGCTTTGGTTTTTGGCTTGTCCATTCAAATGCAAAGAGGAGTTGACTCTCCTCTTGTACTGGGATGCAAAAGAAGGCATCCTTTAAATCCAATATCAAGAAACATTGATGGTTCCCTGTATGATAATAAACATGGCATAGGGATTTGCAACTGTAGGGTGAATGTCCTCCACAGTGTCATTTATGGCTCTTAGGTCCTGCACAAAGCAATGCTCATCAAAATGTGGTTTCTTTACTGGTAAAGTTGGGGTGTTTAAGAGGTAAGTGGCAGGACCTGATCAGTTCATGCTTAAAAACTGAATGAGAACTGGTTGAATGACCCACAATGCCTCCTGTCATAAGGGATATTGTTTATTTAGATAGGATTTTCTCCTGGTTTTAGGTGGATCTTTATGGGAGGAACACTAATAACCAGCCCTGCCTGGCTTACTAGTGGTCCATATACTAGGGTCTACTGATTTCAGAATTCTTCCAAGAAGTTCAGATGTTATTGGAGGAGAGGATCAGAAAGAGTTATTTGTAACCCAAGTCCTTTATCCAAGAGTACCCTAAGGTGGAGTTTCTGCTTCTGATGTTTAAATACAATCTGGGTTTGTAGTTTACTTAACAAATTGCATCCCAATAAGGGGATAAAACAATCTGGAACATACAGAAATTCATGAGTTGTAAAGTCATCTCCTGTTTTGCATCCTGGTTGTATAATAACATAAAGGCTTATATACAGGGCATCTCACCCCATTTTTCCAACCTCTGGCAAAATAACTCCAATTTCAAGATGTTATAAAACTTCAAAGAGCCAATTTATCATTCATTGTTGTCCTCATCCGCAAACATACATAGTCCAAACAGAGTTGCAATAAAAGATCCTTTTCTTTGTCATGGGTGGGTAGCCAAATTGTTTCCAATCAGCTAATATCTTTCCCAAAGGACTATCAGAGGGAATACTCTTGTTATTTCCTATATTAAACACAAGACAAAGACAAAACAAACAACTACAAACAACAAAACCAAAGGATAACCCCCAAATGCAAGAGTTATAACCACCTTCCCAGGCACCTGAAAATGACCATTAAAAGCCCAAATAAGGAGGGGTTAAACTTACAGCATATGGTCCAGTCTGACTTACTCACAAGTGCATCCACTCCCAACCTCCATTTTCTTGCTGGACAGTTGCAGAAAGATGTTGGCTGTAGTCAATAAGGCTGTACTCTGGAGAGTCCCCAGAGGAAAAAAAGGCTCCAACAGCTGCAGGGGATGTCTGTGGGACAGCCCCACTAAGACTGGCCAGCTGCAAGCAGCAATGTCCCAGTGGAGTCACCAAATTTTTTCCCAGATAAACTATTCTGGCTGCTTCCCTTGTGGTCAATTAGAGATGAGAGGCAGAAATGGGAGTTTATTTCTTCAATTGGGTCACAGGGAGACAGGCAGTATCAATACCAAAAAAACCACTCAAAAGCAGTACTACTTACTCAGAGTTTATATTCCATTATTCCATAGCCCCTCTCCCAACCCTCATGCTAAATTAACAAAGGCATGACTCAATAGCTCCTAATCATCCTTCACTCATCCCCCAGGGCTGAATTAAAAAGGCTTACAGACAATTTCAGCATGATCCAGGATCTCTTGATGATGCTGCCATTTTAGAGTAACTTTTTGGAATTTATAACGACATGGACTTTAAACGTTATGGTTCCTTGGAGGAGGTGGGGTTGAGAAGTTAAAACAGTCCAAGAAGCTACATTGCTACATTTAGATAAATAACTTCAAATCAGACTTTAGAAATGTAAGAAGCCCCGTTTCCTGAGCCTTGGCCTATAACACAGGTAGAGAAGAACTGACAGATTACAGACATATTTTGAAGGTAGATGCCATAGTACTTGGTGATGGATTGGATGCACAATGTGAAGGAAGTATCAAAGAAACTATTGGTTGACTAGCACGAAAATAAATTGAACAGAGGCACCATTTCCTAATTAAGGGAGATGGGATGAAATTCGGATTTGAGAGTGGGAAGGTCAAGAGTTCAGATTAAGAAAAGAAAAATGAGGGATGTTTTTTGAAATCTTTGTGTGACATCCAAATGGAGCTAAGCAGCAACCTGCCAAATGTATAAATAAGAATCTAAAACTCAGAGACAGACAAAAAAAATTATATGCAATATTATATACATTTATAGTATGTGTAAATAAGTCTACAGGTTAGATTCCTAGAAGTGAGATTGTTGGACCAATAAGTAAAATGTTGACAGATTCCACGAAATTATCCTCCAAAATAGCTATGACAATATATACTCCTCTCTTTAGTATCCTTTTTCTAACATCCCTACCAAATCTTGATAATATCTACCTTTTTTATTAGCCCTTCTATATAATTTATATCTCCTATACTATAATTTATAAATAAATGTGAAAACATCTCATTTTTTTCTGTTTCTTGGTTTTTTTTTGTTTTTGAGCCAGGGTCTCACTTTGCCATCCAGGCTGGAGTGCAGTGGCAAGATCATGGCTCACCACAGCCTCAACCTCCTGGGATCAGGCGATCCTTCTGCCTCAGCTTCCTGAGTAGTTGGGACTACAGGTGCATGCCACCATGTCCAACTAATTCTTGATTTTCCATAGAGATGAGGTCTCACTGTGTTCCCCAAACTAGTCTTGAACTACTGGGCTCAGGCAACCCTCCCACCTCAGTCTCCCAAAGTGCTGGGATGACAGATAATGAGACACCACACATGGCCCAGGATCTCATTTTGATTCACATGTCCCTGATTCCTGGTTGAGCAACTCTTTAAGTAAATGGACCATTTGTATTGTATCCTTTGTAGTTTCACAGTTACCATTGTTTGAACTTTTTATTATTATTAATGATTATAGGAGTTCCTTATGCTTTGTGAATATTAACCTCTGTCTGTTATACATGTTGCACACATATTCTCCCAAATTGTCTCTTATCTCTTTTATTTGGTATAAGGCAACTTTCATCGTGAAGATACTCTAAGTTTTATTAGAATACATCTGTTCATCTGTTCCTTTGCAGCTTCTAGGTTTGGTGTTTTCCTTGTGCCTTTCCCTCCTGATAATTATTCAGATAAGCTTTGTTTTATTTTAGCACATCATAATGTTGTTTCTTATGCATTAACCTCTCAACAATTTAGAATTTATGTTATGTATGCTGTGAGACAGGATAACTTTTTTCTTTCTGCAAATGATAACTGATTTTCTCAATAGCATGTATTAAATACTCCATCATTCCACTATTGATTGGAAATGCCATCTTTAATATATTAACTTTCCACAAATACACACGATACTGAATTATCTAAAGTTTATCTGAGACATTCTTTTTCAAAGCAAGAGATTAGAGTAATTAGCCAATTGTGGTGGTTCATACCAGTAATCCAATAACTTTAGGAGGCCAAGGCAAGATTACTTGAGGCCAGAAGTTCAAGACCAGTCTAGACAACACAGCAAGACTCGTCTCTACAAAAATAAAAAAGTTGACTGGGTGTGATGGTGCGTGCCTCTAGTCCCAACTACTAAGGAGGCTGAGGCAGAAGGATTGCCTGAACCCAGGAGGTCAAGGCTGGGTTGTAATTGTGCCACTGCACTCCAGCCTGGGTGGCAGAGTGAGACTCCAACTCAAAAGGAGAGAGAGAAAGAAAAATCACAGTAATTAGACAGCAGTTCTTGATAGTGAAAGCATGTGATTAGCATATGTACATTTGTCTTTTGTAGCAGGGTGTCATGTATCCAGTTCAGAGGGATATGATGTCAAGCCATTGTGGAACAGCTGCTTTAAAAGGAGAGTGTAGACTCCATCACATAACATTTTTACTTCTAAGTAAATTAAACATCCATTGATCCAGATTTTCATGATGCCATAAATGTGCAGGTTCTACATTAGCATCAGCATCTCTGGGAGTATATAAAGCTAAACAGCTACATTCAGAATAGACACCTGACCACAGAGGCAAATGTCCGGGAATGATCAGTAAAAGCTGCAAACAATTTCATGTTTCTTCTAAGAGACTTCATTACAAGGCAAAAAATAAGGAAGATGCAAGCAGTAAGGAAGAGCAGTGTCTCAGTCTCTCCTGCTTGTCCTGTAAACCATCTACCGGAGAGGCCCAGCAGGAATTTCTCCAGGAGGAACACACTGGCAAGCATTTGAGATTTAGTAAGCAGTGGATTAAAGGTTTATAAGCCATAGGGAATGGAAAATTGGCCTTTTAAAAATGGGATACACTCCTCCTAAGTCTCCCCAGACTAATTGGGTTAAAATATAAGCAAGCGCCACAAATCCAAAACCATTCCACAAGCCTTGGGTATTTTAGAAGCAGGAAATTTCCACCAGGTATCTTGTTTTTGGGGGCCACACTGTGTAAAAGCATGTTCACAGAGTCAATGAAAAAAAGGCTTTGGGTTGAGTTCCTTATGTGTTCCCTATTGTTAAATTCCTAAGAAAATAAAAGCCTCTGTGCACGGTGGCCCATGCCTGTAATCCCAGCACTTTGGGAGGCAGAGGCAAAAGGACTGCTTGAGCCCAGGGGTTCGAGACCAGCCTGAGTAACATAGCGAGACCTAGTCTCTACAATAAATCAAAAAATTAGCCAGGCGTGGTGGCGCATGCCTGTGGTTCCAGCTACTTGGAAGACTGAGGTAGAAGGATCGTCTGAGCCCAGCAGATTGAGGCTGTGATGGCCATGAGCGTGCCACTGCACTCCAGCCTGGGTGACAGACTGAGACTCCCACTCAAAAAAAAAGAAAAATAATTGAGAAGGTAAATTGCTCTGACTTCAACCAGAGTACTAGAAGAACTGACCCAATTCAAAATATTAGCTTTTATTGTCTTTATTTTGAGTGGGCATCTATCAAAACCCCAAAAATCAGAATAGCTACCATTGATTGTGCCTACCCATCAGTATCCCAAACATTATACACTCATTTTCACTAATATTTGCAATATCCCTATTAAGTATCATTGTCCCTTTTATAGACAAGGAACAAAAAGTTAAATGACTTAAAACAACTGTATGGCATGGCCATGATTAAATCTAGATGCAGCTGATTCCAGAGTTTATGTTCTTATCCACTATATCAAAGCGGAGAGAGGATGGAGGAGCTAGGGTAACAGAGGTTAAATAAGCAGGTTGTCATTGTCAATACTTATGCAGCAAGGAAACTGTCAGAATATGATTTAATCTAAATTTGTCTAGAAAAAAATGAGAGGAATTGATATTTATTTTTTATATAATTCTATATTTATAGACCTAGGTATATGAATCATCCTACAGCCATGGTGCTTACTTTAACAAGTTGATACTGGGGGCCAGGCAAGTAGCTCATGCCCATGATCTCAGCTCTGGGAGGTTGAGGCAGGAGGATCGTTTGAGACCAGCATGGGAAACACGGCAAGACCCTGTCTCTACAAAAAGTAAAAAAAAAATGAGCTGTGCATGGTGGTACATGCCTATTGTCCCAGCTGCTTAGAGGCAAAGGCAGGAGGATCGCTTGGACACAAGAGTTGGAGGCTGTGGTGAGCCATGATTGCACCACTGCATTCCAGCCCAGGCAACCCAATGAGACCCTGTCTGTAAAAAAGAAAAAGGAGTTGATGCTTACTAATTTCGATGTTTTGTTTTGTTTTTTCTTGTACAGCAAAAGGTACACTTAACTAGTCTAAGTTGACAATGGGCTGGTAAAATATTCATCTCCCTACCATAATGCTTCAATTTAGTTTCTTTTTTTCCCCCCCAATGGACAGGAACATTATAGTCTTTATTTCTCTGCCTAGGCAATCCAGTATCTACATTCCTCAAAAAAAATCTTTCACTTGGCACAAACAACTGCTTCCCACTTCAACGAAGTTGTGCTCAAATCTGTTATCTCCATAATTTTAATAGAATTATAAAGACAAGTCAAGAGTATTATAAAATCACAAGTGGGGGATTCAAGTTTGGTACCTAATTGTTCAGAGTACTAATTGCCATGTAATGACACTAGGAAGAAGATGGGATTATAACAAATTTATACTTAAATTTGTATGAGTATTTGGTTAATCCCATGTCTGATTTTCTCATCATTACATTCTCAAACACTAGCACAATACTTGGCACACAGTAGGTGTTTAATAACTATTTGCTGAATAAATGAAAGTTATACCACAGTAATTTAGACCAGCTATGTAAATTACAAAAAGTGAAAGCTGAAATTTTTTTTTCTTTTTAATCTAAGTTTATTTTTTGAGATGGGATCTCACTCTGTCACCCAGACTGGAGTGCAGTGGCATGACCACCCTTCACTGCAGCAGTGACCTCCTCGGCCTCCTGAATAACCAGGACTACAGGTACATGCCACCACATTCAGTTTATTTATTTATTTTTTATTTTTATTTTTTGTAGAAATGAGATCTTGCTATGTTGTCCAGGCTGGTCTCAAAATCCTGGGCTCAAGCAATTCTCCCACCTCCACCTCCCAAAATTTTGGGATTACAGGCATGAGCCACAGCACCCAGCTGAAAGTTACAAAAAATTTTTTTGAATAACAAAAGGGCATATTACCTTCTTCCCACATGATTTTAAGACCTCTGAAAAGCTAGAATCCCAAAAACCAGGGGTAATTGAATTGTTTCTAACAGCTATTTTACGTTTATGTTAAACTTTCAATTCCCCTCATGATGGTGGTAAGCTGGCAAAATAAAGAACAACAATTCCAATTTTTTTTTTTTTTTTTGAGTTGGAGTCTCACTCTGTCGCCCAGACTGGAGTGCAGTGGCACGCTCCCGGCCACTGCAGCCTCAACCTGCTGGGCTCCGGCGATCCTTCCACTCAGCCTTCAAAGTAACTAGAACTACAGACGCGCGCTACAACGCCCGGCTAATTTTTTGATTTTTTGTAGAGATGAGGTATCACCAAGTTGTTCAGGCAGGTCTCAAACCCGCGGGCTCAGGCAATCCACTCACCTCAGCCTCCCAAAGCGTGAGATTACAGGCTGAGCCACCAAGCCCAGTTAATTCCAAATATCTTAATGTTTTGATTGCAGAGCTCTCTGGTCAGTTCACTCTCAGACATACTTTCAGAATAATCACGTACTCAACATTAAACAATTATTTATTTTTCAGGTTTAAAAGGTTTCAAAATACATAAAGATAAATAAAACAAACTATGCTCAGAGAATCACTATAAAGCGGAATACATAAATATATAGAATCTTTTATGGGACATAAAAATTATAATGCCATCAAATACAAAGAAAAATAATCCAGAAAGGTAGGCAAATGACAACACCTTGGCAAAGAATACATTAGCTAAGATGGACTAGGACAAACCCTCTAAACAGTCGGGTGACATTCCTTTTCTGAGACCCTAGCTGCCCGGTCTTCCTCTTCTGTGTTGTGTTCTTGAGTCGCCAGTCTCTAGTGGGTCATCAGGCATCTCCTGCCCCTCAGCCTTGTTTCTGCCCATCATGCTTCTCTGTCCACTGCCTGGAATTCCTGCGGAAGACTAGTTTATTATATGTAAATTCTGAGGAAATGTCAGCCATGAGTTCATCTGGCACGAGCGGCTAACACAGTTGGGAAGCGGAAGGATGATCTCCAGACACATATTGGTGGCAACTGGAAAACATCTAGTCCAATTCTTCCAGCAGAATCAAGGTTTGGATGATAACTTGCAGTGAGAAATCTGATCTGTGGAGGTTCAAGTGGGTACCTCTTAGGAGTGAAAACTTCCAGCTTGAAAACACCTTTCTCACCTAATATCTGAACTCGTGGATCATCCATCTGGTCTTTATCTTGCCCACATGTGATGCCTGGGGTGTCTCTGTAGCCAAAGTGCAGCTCTCTGTTCAGATGGGAAGCTCCCTACATGACCTTCAAGGAAAAGGAGTCACATGCAGCCCCCTGCTCCCCACTTGAGCTACTCAGGATGTGCTCTGTGGACTTCCCACAACATGGCATGCATGGCAACTCAATTTCAAACTATGACCAAAAAAATTGATATTTGTCTTCCCATATTACAATGAAAGGGGAATAAGCATCTGTTTAATGTTGACACAGACAATATTACATTCATTGTAAGTATTTTCCTTATTCAATGGTTTGGTTTTGGGGCCTTTTTTTTTTTTTTTAGTTGGAGTCTCACTCCGTCACCCATGCTCACAGCCACCCCAGCATTGGCCTACTGGGCTCCGGCAATCCTTCCGCCTCAGCCTTCCAAGTAGTCATAACTACAGGTACGCATTACTGTGCCCAGCTAATTTTTTTGATTTATTGTAGAGACAACGTCTCCCAAGTTGCCTGGGCTGGTCTCAAACCCGCGGGTTCAGGCAATCCACTTGCCTCAGTCTCCCAAAGTGCTGGGATTACAGGCTAGGCCACTGAGCCCGGCCCCAATCTATTTACTTTTTTAAAAAAATCATGTCTTTGACCCACTGGAATGTAATCTCCATGATGGCTGTGTTTGTTTCCTGTTCATCACTATTGATAGGGTTTGTAGGGGGATGGGAGAGGAGGTTGTAGTTAAAACAATTCATCATATAAACCTCACAAACGAAGCACAGAGTTGCAATGGCCCAAAAGCTAACACTGTGCTCTAACGGCATCCTGTTACTAATTGCTTTACTGCCAATACCTGCTTTCCCAAGACCGCATCCCAAAGCTATGTGACTGATAACAGCCTGGTACTGACTGTCAGTGTTTGCTTTCCTAAGGCTGCATTTCAAAGACAAGTGTGACTGGTTTTGTGCAGACATGTACACTCCAAGGCTGTGAGAATGGTCTTCAACAGTACCGACATCTGCATTTGAAGGTCAGAGAACCGACAACTCAAACTCCCAGAACCACTTCTTGGCTCCCAATCCAAAACTCCCAAAAATTGCTTCTCAAAGCCTAATGAGCCAAGACTGGGGTTTTATAAATGGTCTTCAAGAGAACAAAGGCCACTGGTTTCTCTCTATAGACCCAGCCACCACCCCCGCTTCTTTTCTTTTCTTTAATAAACCTTTTTAACCACCAGCAGCTCGTCTCTTCCTTCTCGGCATACTTTACAACTATAACCCACACCTAAAACAGTGCCTGACACATGATCAGTGGTCAATAAGTACAAGTTAAATAGATGACTAGGCTGGACTCGGTGGCTCATCCTGTATTCCCAGCGCTGGGAAAGTGCTGGGCGAGAGGATTGTCTGAGCCCACGGGTTCAAGACCAGCCTGGGCAACTTGGTGAGACCTCGTCTCTACAATAAGTAAAAAATTAGCCGGCTGTGGTAGCTCGCGCCTGTAGTTCCAGCTACTTGGAAGACTGAGGTGGAAGGACAGCCAGAGTCTAGCAAGTCGACACTGGGGTGGCAGTGTGTGTGCCATTACACTCCAACCTCAGCGACAGAGTGAGACTCCAACTCAAAAAAAAAAAAAAAAGATAAATGGGTCATAACTGGGCGATGAATTTGTAGGCATCTTTCTGAAAAAAAAAAGTGACATCTCCCCTTCAAATAATAAATGATCATGAATTAAGCACATGCTAAGGATTTTGATCATCTGGAAAAATTATGCTTAAGGACACAGATTCTCTACAGTGACAGTTGCTGGAAATGTTGACTGCCCAGCATATTTCCCCTCTTCCTGACAAACCCTTAGTTTCTTTCAGAGAAAGGACCCTTGACTGGGAGCAGTGGTTCACTCCTGTAACCCCAGCACTTTGGGAGGCTGTGGCAGGAGGATCGCTTATGCCAGAAGTTCAAGACCAGCCTAGATATCAAGTGAAAGCTCCATCTCCATTAATTTTTTTAAAAGACAGAAAGTACCCTTTCCATTGTGTGTAGTCTTGATAAGACTATAAGCCAGGTTCTCTTATCATCATACTCCATCACACTATTTGCTTTCTCTCTCCTCTCCTTCCCACGCTCCCCATTAAGCTAAGAGGCAGAATTATGACACAAGCCAGAAAAAAAATTTTTTTTCCAGGACATTGTCCACTGAGATTTATAACTAAAAGGAGTTAAAATGTGTTTGGAGAACATTCATTCCAGCAGCCATGCTAAGACAACCAGTGTGCCACCGCACTCCAGCCTGGGTGACAGAGTGAGACTTCAACTCAAAAAAAAAATACATATATATATATATAGATATATATACATATGTATATCTATATATATATAAAAAAATCTTGAGGATGAAAAAATGTAAAGTATGTTCAGATGTACAAAGTCAGTTTTACAATGCCTTTAAAAATATGTAACTACAGGCCAGATCTGGTGGCTTACACCTGTAATCACAGAACTTTGAGATGCCAAGGCAGGAAGAACACTTGAGGCCAAGAGCTCGAGACCTGCCTAGGCAACATAGGGAGACCCCCATCTCTACCAGAAAAAAAAGTACATAAGAGTATATATGTGGCCGGGCACAGTGGCTCAAGCCTGTAATTCCTGCACTTTGGGAGGCCGATGTAAGGGGACTGCCTAAGCCCACGGGCAGCCTGGCAGACCAGCCTGGGCAGCTTGGTGAGACCTCATCTCTACAATAAATCAAAATATTAGCCGAGCATGGTAGCACGTGCCTGTAGTTCCGGCTACTAGTAAAGCTGAGGAGGAAGGATCGCTTGAGCCCAGCAGGTCGACGCTGGGGTGGTCATGAGGGTGCCAGTGCACTCCAGCCTGGGCAACTGAGCTGGACCTAGGCAAGACCAGTCTTGTAACAAGACCTCGTCTCCACAAAAAAAAAAAAAAAAAAAA
>JAPVLO010004562.1:0-14544 GCA_027257055.1 Cephalopachus bancanus | reverse complement strand
TTCTTTTTCTTAATATAGTACAGCTATTTAACAACCCCAGATTGCTGAGGTTGTTACTGATTAATTTTTCCCAGATTTACCATCTGTCGAAGTCAGCTACATAGCCATTTTTCTAGGCTTTCTTTCCCTCTGTAGCAATTAGCCTTACTCAACACGCTGGATTTTTTAAAAATGTAAAGTAACACGTAATATATTATTACATCAAAGACCATCTAAAATAGTCACTTTTAAATTTGTGAGTGACAGGATAAATTACTACTGAGTATTACGCTCAGCATCACTATCACCTAGGGCCAAAAACCTTCATGCAATATTGGTGGTTTGGTGACATGTTTTGACTGGAATGTGCTGTACTTTTGGGCACCAGTCAAATGTAGAAATGTATGATAATTACTCACCTGAGGCAGATAAAAACAACATCTTAAATACAAATACTGTCATAGCACTATTGCCATGAACTGATTGCCCCAGAGTTTAATATCCTGCAAATACTTAGTGATTTCACTTTTAAATTATTTTTGATTATTTTCATATAACATATAGTATCTTGACTACATGTCTTTGTTTTCTGAGAAAGTAATAAAAATAAATTGAGCCACTTGTTAAGATTAAGATGAATTTATAATGAAAATAAAAATTAGATGGATGGCTTATATTTTAAAATGTTTTTTCATCTTTTTCTTTTTTCCAGATATTAAGAGAAAGGGTACCTGTCAACCTACATTCTAGTCTTCTGGTAGTACTCCAAGAAAAAAGCCCTTTAGAGTTACTAAAGTTACCCTTGAATGAGTTCAGTCTTGTGTTCCTTGAATCTTCTCTTGAACTTTCTCAAAGACAGAGATAAAATCAAAGTTATGAACCTACTGCTACACTTTCCAGAAGACACAGTTTCTCTGTTCTTGTGGAAACTATGATATTTGCCTTTTCAACATCTCAATAGAGTCAGAAGTTTCACTGTTAGATATAAGGATATATATAGGCACATATTTTCCCCTAGTAGTATAGTCAGTGATAAATTCATTTGGAGATCATGAAAGTTTCTAGAACAAATATGCAATGTACTCCATAACCCAAATCGAACAAGTGTTGAGGAAGAACTTTTCCAAATCATGATCAGACCAATTTGCTTTAGTTGCTTAAAATATTATGTCACCCAATGACAGAACAAAAAAAAGTGTTTATAAGGCATGTGGCATAATTAGGAAGTAAATTCCTAAGATATATGGCTAATACGGCAAGGTTTGAATTAGCACCATTTCTAAAGCTGAATCATGGTCTTTGATGAGAGTGAATTGTAACAATGCAGGCTTTGAGAGCAGTACAAAATCTCAATTAAGTTGCTGAAATGTTTCCACAGTTTATTTTTCTAGGATCTTTTCCATGACTGCCTGCTCATAAAGACCTGGCTGTGGAAGGAAATTGGGCAGGAACTTTTGAATTGGCCCCTTGTTTGCCTAGTTCTACTGAGCTATACGAGGGTAGTTACACTCTGGGGTCTGAAAGTTGTTCCTTTGCTACTGTTCTTAATCAATAAATTGTTCTCTGTCAATAAATCATTAAAATCAAATTCTGATAATTGAATAGTTGAAGCAGGAAGAAAGATTCTAAAATTAAGAAGAAAATATTCAATTCTGTGTCATAGTTAGCATTGTCATTTTTAAAAAGATTGTAAGGAATATTTGTGCAAATAAACTAAGCCTCTGAGTGACTGGTTGAATTGGAGTAATTAAAAAATAGAAATGCTTTATTGAAAGTAGTTGTATAAAAATAAAAATTAAGAAATATCATAAGAAAAGATCATAAAACTTTAAAATAGACCATCACCAAATTTAAACAGGAATGTATGACATAAGGCAAAGGCATTAGTCAATGAATCATATAAGTGAAGGTATGCACACATATATGCATATATATCTTTGCAAAAACTTTTAAAAGAGCTATTAATTTGATTTTGGCACACAGGTTAATTTTTTTCTCCCTATTACAATGTGTCAGCATTTTTTGAAACCATAGCTTAATTTTGTTACTATGTTTGTAGACATGAAGTGAGGCATTTTTCTCCCATTAAAAAAAGGAAATAATATACAAAATTCATAATGAAATAATTCCTAAATTATTCAGTACTGTGATCTTGATTATAATTCATTCTAGTTTTTTCAAGAGGGCTTTTAAAAATTAGCTTTACAAACATTTAATTTATATAACAAATATATATGTTCTTTATATATATTTGCTACAAACTTGGGTCAAGATTAAATTAACCTGTGTTAATTAACCTGTGTGCCAAAATGGACAACTAGGGATTTGAAAATAGGAGGTTAAAGAAATGCTAAGTGTTCAGCTTATTTTCTGCTATATTTACAACTGAGTGATAGGTAAACATCTTCAGAGGGGAATGCTGTTTGCAGTAAGGAAGGGGAAGAATCCCTAGTGTTCAAAGGCAAAGAAAAATGGAAAAGACCAGGAAATGCCATCTTATATTACAACCACTGACTGTTCATTATTTTACAGAAAATGTCAGTGGGACTTAAAGAAATTGTGTACTGTAATAATGTACACAAATTTAATATAAAGTTATACATTGAAAAACTGTAGGAAATAAGTTTTCAGGATTCTTGGTGATATTAGATCATGGTGATAGATAAATGTCATAAATTTAAAGTTCCTCTTAGGTTGACATGAAGTCATAATTAAGGACTGCAGTGTCAGAGAAGAGAAGAAAATGCCATAGGTTTCTGAAACTGAATTTGTTTTGTTGCATGGAGGATACTAGTGAATATAAATGAAAGAGGGAAGGAGAGGGTGGCAACAGTGTTGACTGACAACAATGAAGAATTTGGAAGAGAGATGAAGGGCCATGCCAGTTTATATTTTTCTAAAAAAATTGGTTAGATATATAGTTTTGCATATTCTTCATATAAAAGGGCAGAAATATAATTTAAAAGTACATAAAAGATGTGGTTACTTTTCTATTATCTTAGAGCCACTTAAGAAAGTTGCTGAAGTTTTTCTTTAATTTGTCTTTCATTCTTCAGTAATTTTCAGAAGGTTTGTATCCTGATGGTAGCCAACAATGTCTGGAAAAAGAAACTGAATTTTTGGGGGCTTTCTCTGGAGCCATTGGAGGGAGCCGAGCGCCTCTCCTGAGCAGTTGGTGATAGTTTGGTGGTGATCCAAGATGCAGAAGTGGGACTGAAAAGCAGCAAAGCTGATGGGGCATGAGGATGCAAGGGCATTTGAAGGCTTCCACACCCTCCACTCCAGGAAATCTAGCCATGGAGGTGACCTAAAGATGGCGACCGCATAGGTAGATCCCTGAGATTCTCCGAAAGTGAGTTTCCCAAAAAGACTATTTCTTTTCTTCCTGCACCCCCCTGCCAACCTCCAGCCACACTGGTATGAGGCTTGGAGACATTTGGTCCCACGCAGGGCCAGACATTGCATCCGGACCACGGCTGCTCCACTATATGTGATTCTAGCCGGCTGGAGAATTCCAAATCCCGGATCCCGGCTCCATCCCCAGCTACATCGTTGCAACCAGCACCCAGCGTGAAGCTGCTGGTCACACAGGGAGGCTCTGAGTGCCCGCCCCTTAGAGATACTGGTCCCATTATTGGCTAAAGTGCCCTGGGAGGGACCCAGAGCCACCACCTGCCCTCTGGAGCTTTGGAGATCGGAAGCCCCGATCTCCTGGCTGAGGCACTCAGCGTGTGCGACCATAAGCCTGTGTAAGGGGGCAGAACCCCAAGCTGGTTTAAAGTGCTGATCGCAGGCTTCCAGCTCCAGAGGAGAGAATGCCCGACCCTCTCCTCCACCCCAGCAAGCTGGAGGCACCCCAGATCCAGCGCCCAGCTGTGCAGCTGGTCCCACCTAGAGACCCACAGGAGCACCCCTAAAAGTGAAAGTAAAACCACCACCTCTGCCATTTTCAAGGCATATTTACATCGCATTGCTCCACCCACCTAGCAGAGCCTCCACTTCGGTCCCCATGGTAATGTCATTAACAGGAGACAAAGCCCCTCCCCTACGCTGAATAGAGACTAGTGTCACAGATCTCCCAGGCAACAAGCTAACTGCCTGCAACAGAAACAGAGGAGAGAAGCTGGAGAATAGATCTCAGGAACTTGATCCACTAAGGGACCAGAGAGAAAAATCTACACAAATGAAGAAAAACCAAAAGAAGAATATGGGTCTCTCCCAGACTCCTGGGAGGACAGACACTGAGAAAACTGACTTTGGAATGCAAACAACGAAGAGCCCCCCCCCCCCAGAATGAATGGTCTCAAAATACAACCCTAGACATCAAGACATTAATGGAGAGATTAAAAAGAATTGAGGAGACTCAAGAAGAAACTAGAAAGGAGCTGATATCTGAGATAACAGTAATAAAGAATACTGTGAATGAAATAAACAATAAACTGATAATCATGGAAAGCAGAATTACCCAAGCAGAAGAAAGAATCTCAGAGCTTGAGGACCAAAATATAGAAATAACCCAAACTCTCAAGAACACAGAAAACAAGCTCAAAAAGACAGAAAAATACCTTCAAGAGATGAGCAATTACCTCAAGAGGCCTAACCTAAGAGTAATTGGTCTGCCTGAGGCAGAGAGACAGAAACCACATTGGAACAAACCTTCCATGAGATCATTCAAGAAAACTTCCCTTATCTAATCAATGATGCAAAAACTCAAACACAAGAGATCCAGAGAACCCCTGCAAGACAACAAATGAGAAAACCAACTCCTAGACACATAATAATTCGCCTAAACAAAGTAGGCATAAAAGAAAATATCCTAAAGGCAGTAAGAGAAAAAGGTCAGATTACCTACCATGGAAAACCAAATAGAATAGCAGCAGATTTATCTACAGAAACCCTGCAGGCTAGGAGAACTTGGAGCCCTATCTTCAAAGTCCTAAAAGATAAACAATTTCAACCAAGAATAACCTACCCTGCCAGATTAAGCTTCATCAGCGAGGGAGATTTAAAATCTTTCCCAGATATCCAATCCCTAAGAACTTACGCTGTCACCAAACCACCTCTATATGAAACACTTAAGAAAGTACTAAACATAGAAGAAAAGGAGAAAAAAAGAGCAACATTTTTCACAAGAGTACAGAAAAAAGAATAAAATACATATGAACCAACCCCCAAAACAAAAGAAAGACAATAAACCAAGTGGAAGAACAACTCTAAAAGAACTGTATGTTAGGGATGAACTCTCACATTTCAATAATTAGCCTGAATGTAAATGCACCAGAGAAAAGACATAGAATGGCAAAATATCCCCACGCAACAATATACTGCCTTCAAGAGACCCATCTCACTAGAAAAGAAATGCACAGACTCAAAGTAAGAGGATGGGAAACAAATTTCCAGGCGAATGAAACACAAAAGAAAGGAGGAGTCGCAATCCTAATTTCAGACAAATTACCATTTAAGCTATCAAAAATTTAAAAAGATACAGAGGGCCACTACATAATGATAAAAGGCTCACTCCATCAACAAGAAATATCTATCCTAAACATATATGCACTTAAAATAGGTGCACCAACTTTTATAAAGCAACTCCTAGGAAAACTAAAGAAAGATATTGACTCTGACACCATCATAACTGGGGACTTTAATACCCCACTCACAACCCTCGACAGATCATCAGGACAAAAAATCAACAACGAGTTTCAGAACCTCAATGTGACTCTGGACCAAATGGACTTAATTGATACCCTACAGAACATTCCATCAAAAGACCAGAGAATACACACTCTACTCATCACCGCATGGGACGTATTCCAAGATCGACCACATTATCAGCCATAAATCAAGCATAAGCAAATTTAAAAAGACAGAAATTCTACCATGCACCTTCTCGGACTACAGTGGTATAAAAATAAACATTGACACCAACAAGGTCTCCCCCAAACTCACAAAGACATGGACACTAAATAGCATGATGCTAAACAACTCCTGGATCAATGATGAAATCAAAACAGAGATCAAAAGATACCTAGAAACAAATGAAAATGAAGAAACATCTTTCCAAAACTGGGACGCCTTAAAAGCTGTAGTAAGAGGGGAATTTATATCCCTAAAAACACACATGAAGAAAATGGAAAGAGCACAAATTAATAGCCTAACAAGCCACCTAAGGAAGCTGGAAAAGCAAGATCACAAAAACCCTGATTTCAGCAGAAGAATCCACATCACCAAAATAAAAGCCCAAATCCAGGACATAGAAGACAAAAAGACAATACAAAAAAATCAATGAAACAAAAAGCTGGTTCTTCGAAAGGATAAACAAGATCAATGGTCCCCTAGCTAGACTGACCAAGAAGAAGAAAGAAAAAACCCAAATAAGCACAATCAGAAACACAAAAGATGAAGTCACATCTGACCCTGAAGAAATACAAAGGATCATCAGAGACTACTATGTACACTTGTATGGAAACAAACTTGAAAACCTCAAGGAAATGGAGGACTTTCTGTCATCACACAACCTGCCTATGTTGAAGCAAGAAGAAATTGAGACCCTAAATAGACCAATAACAATCAAGGAAATTAACTATGTAATAAGAAAACTACCTACAAAAAAAAGCCCCGGACCAGATGGCTTTCCAGCAGAATTCTACAAGACACTTAAGGAGGAACTGATTCCAATCCTACTGAAGCTATTTCAGGCAATTGAGAAAGATGGAACCTGCCCCAAATCATTTTATGAAGCTAAAATCACATTGATACCCAAGCCAGGTAAATATCCAACAAAAAAAGAGAACTACAGTCCAATATCTTTGATGAACATAGACGCTAAAATTCTCAACAAGATCCTAGCAAATCAGATTCAACAACACATCTCAAAAATCATACATTATGACCAAGTAGGCTTCATCCCTGAGACACAAGGCTAGTTCAACATTCATCAGACAATAAATGTAATTAAATACATCAACAGATGTCAAAACAAAAACCACATGATTATATCATTAGATGCAGAAAAAGCTTTTGATAAAATCCAGCACCGCTTCTTGATAAAAACCCTTGAACATCTAGGCATACAGGGAACATACCTCAAAGTAGTAAAAGCCATCTATGATAAACCCAGAGCCAGCATACTCTTAAATGGACAAAAATTGGAGCCATTTCCCCTGAAAACTGGAACAAGACAAGGATGCCCACTCTCACCTCTCCTGTTCAATATAGTATTGGAAGTCCTGGCTAGAGTGATCAGGGAAAAGAAGGCAATCAGGGGTATCCAAATAGGAAAAGAGGAAGTCAAGTCATCTCTCTTTGCAGATGACATGATCATATACCTTGAAAACCCAAGAGAATCTGTCAAAAACCTCCTTACACTGATAAAGACCTTCAGCAAAGTCTCAGGAGATAAAATAAATGTGCAAAAGACAATTGCATTTCTTTACACCAATAATAAACAAACAGAAACCCAAATAAGAAGCACAGTTCCATTCATAATAACCACAAAAAAAAAAAAAATGAAATGCATTGGCATCTTCCTAACCAGAGTCGTGATAGACCTTTACAATGAAAACTACAAGACTCTGCTCAAAGAAATCAAAGATGACACAAACAAGTGGAAAAATATCCCATGCTCATAGATTGGAACAATCAACATTGTGAAGATGTCCATCTTACCTAAGGCAATCTACAGATTCAATACAATACCTATCAAATTACCAGCAACATTCTTCTCAGACCTAGAAAAAACAACACAGGAATTCATATGGAAACACAAACGACCAAGAACAGCCAGAACAATTCTCAGCAAAAAAAACAAAGCAGGTGGTATCACATTACCAGACTTCAAACTTTACTATAAAGCTACAATCATCAAAACAGCTTGGTATTGGTATAAAAACAGGCACATAGACCAATGGAATAGAATTGAGATTCCAGAGGCAAGACCTCAATTTCTCAACCATCTCATCTTCAACAAAGCCTCCACCACCTACCACTGGGGAGAGGAGAGCCTATTCAGTAAATGGTGCTGGGAAAACTGGCTGACCACATGCAGAAGATTGAAACAGGACCCCTATCTATCCCTATACACAAAATTTAACTCCAAATGGATCAGGGACCTAAATATAAAACCTCAAGCCATAAGAACCTTAGAAAATGAAGGACATACCCTCATGGAAATTGGAACTGGCATCCAATTCCTGAACAAAACCTGAAACCCACAGGCCATAAGGGATAAGATAGACAAGTGGGACCTCATTAAACTGACAAGCTTCTGCAAAGCCAAAGAAACCATCAAGAGAGCAGGAAGACAGCCTCTAGACTGGGAAAAAGTATTTGCCAACTCCAGGTCTGACAAAGGCTTAACATCCTGGATCTGCAAGGAACTCAAACATGCTGAAAAGGAAAAAACAACCCCATTATAAAGTGGACAAATGATATGAACAGACATTTCACGGAAGACATCCGAGCAGCCAACAGACACATGAAGAAATGCTCAACCTAATTAATCATCAGGGAGATGCAAATCAAAACCACACTGAGATACCACCTAACTCCAGTCAGAATGGCAATTATCAACAACTCAAAAAATAACAGCTGCTGGAGAGGGTGTGGTGAAAAGGGAACACTTCTACACTGTTGGTGGGAGTGTAAACTAGTGCAACCTCTGTGGAAAGCAGTGTGGCCATTCCTAAAAGCTCTAAACATTAACCTCCCATATGACCCTGCAATCCCCCTACTGGGAATATACCCTGAGGAACTCAAATCACTCTATAAAAAAGATACTTGCATGCGAATGTTTATCGCAGCATTGTTCATAATAGCAAGAACCTGGAGCTAACCATGCTGTCCATCAAAAGAGGACTAGATTTAAAAAATGTGGTACATATACACGATGGAATACTACACAGCCATAAAAAAGAACAAAATCATGAATTTTGCAGCAACCTGAATGGAGCTAGAGTCTATAATACTGAGTGACCTCTCACAGAAACAAAGATCTGAGTACCACATATTCTCACTCATATAGTAGATCTTGATCCTCCAATTCACTACTATAAGAAAATGACTGACAGTGTTGGGAAACTATGGGGGGCAGAGATGGGACTAATGGTAGTAAACATCTGTCTGGAGACGGGGAGACACCAGTTATCAACAAGGGGGCCTGAATGAAGCATATTTGTATACCTAACCCTTAAATGTACCCCACAATATCAAAATAAAAAATATCGATAAAATAAAATTAAAAAAAGAAATCTAGCCGTAAGTAGAAAGACATAAAAAAAAGAAACTGAATTTGTTGCATTAGAAGGATTGTGTCAATAATTAGTACATTACAATTATGAATCAAAATAATATTAACCTATTAATGTTACAGAAGAAAGGAATTTTTAAATTACTGTCCAATAATTACAAATTTGAAGAAAATAAAAGGTACACTGACTTTGTTTATTTTGTGTTGCTATAACAGAATGCCAGAGGCTGGGTAATTTTTAAAGAAAAGAAATGTCTATCAGTTCTGGAGAATAGGAAATCCATTATCAAGGGGCCTGTGTCTTGTGAGGACCTTCTTGCCGCAACAATGCAGAGCGGAAGGAGGGAGAGAGAGAGAGAGGAGGGATAGAGAGAGAGAGAGAGAACGAGCCAGAAAGAGGGAGGCCTAACTTTCTTTTGTAACAAACCCACTCCTGCAATAACAACATTAATCCATTTATGAGACCAAAGCTCTCATGACTTAATCACCTCTTAAAGATTCCACCTTTCAGCACTGTTGCATGGAGGATTAAGCTTCCAACACATGAACTTTGGGATACACATTCAAACCGTAGCACATGAGAGCCAAAGTTTTCCACTGAATAGCAAGTTAATATATGGAATACATTTAGTGAATATAAATAAAAATCAAAACAGTAATTTTTTAATGAAGACAGAAGGAATGAATGTAAGGACAGTCAGAATCCCAGATACCATCATTTGAAAATCTTTGACATGAGGTATGCTCCTTTTGTAGGAAAGATTATTGTTTTTTAGTCTGAGTCTCACACTGTCACCGAGGCTGGAGTGCAGTGACTCACTCACAGACACTGCAGTCTTGACCTGCTGGGCTCAAGTGATCCTTCTGCTTCAGCCTTCCTCGTAGGAAAGAAATTTTAAAGATTCTATTAATAGTTAAGACCACTATAACCTGAACTAAAATTCATGCTTTACTCTAAAATGAAGTCATGGGAGACAATTTTGTTAAGTTCTTCATATAATGAAAATGCCAATTTTCATTGTTAAGAATGATAAAAAGGGTAATCAACATGTATTGAGTGCTTTCCATGTGTCTTTGCAGCCTGTGCAAAACATTGTGCATTGTCATGTCATTATTCTGATTAAATGTAAGTCTAGCATAAAATGTTCATTATATATGTCAAAATTTTTATATGGTAATTATTTTTTGTTGCATTTCTAAAAAAGTTGCCTATCCAGGTTTTGCAAAGTGATCGGGGCTGAGTTGTAACCCATTTTAGTAAAATAACCAATCAAACCAGGAAAAGTAGCACGTTCTTCATGAAAAAGATCAAGTATAAATGTTTGTTTACGTCTTCTGTCAGAACTAGTCATGAAATATGAACACAACATTGTTATAGAAATTTGTAAATATTTCTTAACTAATGGACCACATTTTTTAAAGAAATAAAATGGCGGCCACTTCTTAGGGGCCTGATTTGTCAACATAATATTAAGGGAAAAGAAATCTCATCTCTCCTTTTACTGTGGCTGCATCACCACAGACTTCCAATCAAGCAATAAACATTTCCAACATAAGAGGAAAGAAGCTTTGCAATATATATATTTCAAAAATGTTTTACATGAAAGAGGTCATTCATCACTGTGAGAATATTTTCAAAGGTGTTATCAGATGTGAAATTCGAAACTGCCGCAAAGCTGAATCCTGAAAAAAGAACTATAACAGACAAAAGAATTCTTGGTCTTATCTAGATGATCTTAGGATTCTCTGATTTGCCTTTACAATATTTATACAAGTTATAGTTTGTTATTTTAAAAGCTATTTCACTTTAAAATTATTGTATTTCAGCATCTAATGCATACACATGTATTAACAAAAGACAGAGAATTTATTCATTTAACAACAGATTTCTGTACTCATGAGCCTGCAATAATCCTCATGTCTATTACATAGAAAATGACATTTGCCCTGTGAAAAGGGTTGTTAAGCTAATTAGTAACAAAAAAATACATTGCAAATGAAAATGATTAGCCTTCTTAAAAAACAAACTCCTCTTAATATTCCTAATTAAATAGCAAATTTATATGTAAATACAGTATTTATGGAATGATTGATACTTGTTGCTGACAATAAAAGCCCTAAATCATAGTGTGATTTTCAGAGTTCTGAACCAGTGTAAAAATGCCTTTAGGTAGTCCTTCTTTTAAAGAGCATAAGCCCACACAGAACAAGGACTAGCTGCATATATATCATTAAAAAGCAAAATCTAATTTCACTACCAACTATTTCGATATTGCAGCCATAAAGCACTTTCTCAGAACTAAAATAAGAACATCAGTTTTTACCTCTATTTCAATGTGAATTTAGAACTTCATCTCTTTCAGTGTATGAGTTTGATGTTTTAACTCCAATCTGAATTCTCTAAATTCTACAAATATTTATTAACACGTATAGAACAGTATTATTCTAGTTTTCCCACTAATGATCATGTAGTGCTGTTTAAAATAGCTATTGATGTTAGAAAGCTGTAACATTTCTTTTTTCATGCTATAGCACATGGTTTGCCCAAGAAAAAGAATATACATAAGAATGTACATAAACCCAATCAAAGTGATATCAGTGGGACTGAATTTTTCCTCCTTAAATAACCAGTAAATGAAAATTGCTCCCTAGCATTTCAAAGGAGAAGGTGATAAAAACTGTTAGCTAACGGAGCTTTCTGCCTGGCTGCATTAATTTTCTATTCATTTTAGTAAAGGGAAAGTTTTGATAGGCCTTATAAATTACAGCATGTTCCTAGTAGACTAATAGCTTGAGGAAGAACATATAATGGCTCTCCTTAATCAAAATAAGAGCAAGTTGTTGTTTATCCAGCTGAGGAACCTTGGATCAAGGGTGCTTATTTTATTATTTCTATGCCAAATCAAAAGTAACCCATAGAAACATGACCAATGAAATGTGTCTAGAAAGGTTAGGAAAAAACTTAGTAATATGACTCCAACAGGCACAGTTTTGGGGAATTCATCCATTCATTAACAAGCTTTTTTTTTTTTTTTTTTTTTTAAGGACTTAATATGGGCCAGTCATTGTGCTATCAACACATGAGGCCATCATGCTGAGCAAAAACCCGTACAGTCCCCGTAATGGAATTTATTGTCTGGGAAGAAACTAAATGGATAGAATAAGGCCTATAGGACTCCAAACTCTCTTGAAATTGGAAAGCCTCTCCCTATTTATTCTTTGGCATGGTAAGGTGCTAAGAATGAAACCAAAATGGAAATTAAGTTTATTTTCTATTAAAAATAGAATACCGGCTGGGTGTGCTGGCTCATACCTGTCATCCCAGCAGTTTGGGAGGCTGAGGTGGGAGAATCTCTTGAGCCCAGAAATTTGAGACCAGCCTGGACAATACAGTGAGACTTTGTCTCTACAAAAGGTGAAAATTTTAAAAAATTAAGTGGGCATTATGGCACATGTCTATAGTCCCAGCTACTCCAGAGGTTGAGGTGGAAGGATTGCCTGAGCCCAGGAGGTCAAGTCTGTGGTGAGATGGAATTGTGCCACTGCACTCCAGCCTGGGTGACAGAGTGAGACCCTGTCTCCAAAAAAGGAAAAAAATAAAGAAAATATTACAGCACTTCTGTAAACTAGGTGTTATAAGATTGGCTTTCTCAAAACAAAATAAACCTTCAAAGTTTATTCCGTTTATATTAAGTTTCCAAGTCAGCTGGCTTTATGGACTCCCTTTAGTTCATTTGCTAGGGAGTCAGACACTGAAGGTGTATTAAGTGTTCCAAGGACATAGAGATTCCTCCTCGTGTACATTCTGTTTCCTGAAATTCAGGTCTGTGCGGAATGACCTGGCATGCAGCTAACTAACCTTTCGGGAAACACAGCCCTGTCCTGTTTTCTTTATCTCTACAGAGAATGACTGGCCTCTCCTGTTTTTTCCTTCCCTGTGTTCCTCACCTCCCATAGGTGCACATACATACTCCCAGCTTCTAACTGGACATCAATGTAAATTTACCTTAATAGATTTGGCAAATATCTGTGACTAAGGGGAGGGAACTTACTGGAGTGTGTTTAGTCTCCTTAGAAGACTTGAAGGGGTTTAGGTTTCTTGAGATTGACTGCTGTACTCCTTCCTCCCTTTATCTTCCCACAATTTCACTTCTCTGACCAGATCAACGTCAATAGTTAAGTGAATCCGTTATTTGAAAGCTGTCTGTTGACCTTTTTCTTCATGATTGATTGCATTAAAAAGTGCACCGGAGTGAGGTTTCCAGAGAACGGAATGTTCATGCCTTCTGCCCTTGCCTCCACTCCCCCCAGATCACTGGGGTTTCCCACAGAGGCAGAGGCTGCTTGAATAGAAGTAGTACCTGAGAACACTCTCGAGTAACCATAATGAAAATGAAAGCCATATCTAGCCTTCCTCATAGCCTGTTAGAATTATTTATAAAGAGAAGACTGCAGTTGAGTGGTTTATTGGCCTTCAAAATGTTCTTGAAGGGGACAGTGACCAGGTCTTCAGTTTCCTAAGGGTATCAAGCCAACGTTTCAACCACTACCTATTGTATCCAGAATATTCCTCCTATCTTGGACTCTAAGAATCACCAGAATTTGTTATGTCTCAAGTTGGAAATGGCATAATGAATGAGATATAGCCTACAATAAGAAGTATATTTTTAAAATGTATTCCTTAAAATATTTTTCTTACTTGTGTCTGTATTTCAACAGGTCCTCTGTAAACTTTCGTTTTCTTTCATTTCCAAGAGGAAAAATGAATTTCTTTATCAAGACTCTGCCAATAGAGCATATTATAAACCTGGACTTTAAAGATTCTCTAAGCATAAAGAAGTACATTTTTACTTTAATAGGACAGTAGATTTGCAACAGCAAAACATAGCAGAGTATCAGTAGTTGAAGTAGCAATTCTATGTCTTGCCTGACCTTAGAGTCCTTGTGAAGTTTTGTCATTTCATAAAAATCAACTCCAAAATAAAATATTTAAAGGCAAAATAGGAGTTCAGTTATAATGATATTTGGCCCCCAGAAAAAAAAACTATATTTTCCAAATTGAAATTATTTTTGAAGGGATAAAATGATAGAAGGGATTTTTTTTACTGTTTTGTTTTTAAATTTTGCAAACACATAGAGAGATTTGCTTAAAATGTAGGACAGAACAGATCAGTGAAGAAAAAAAATCCCACAATTATATGTTAGCATTAGCTAACATTTGTGTACACTTTTCAATTGTTAGGATACTTAAACAAAGAGTATCCCATTTAATGTTGTTAGAAAAGACAATTTTTTTCTTCTTATATGACACTTAACTA
>JAPVLO010004561.1:0-14446 GCA_027257055.1 Cephalopachus bancanus | reverse complement strand
GATAAACCAGATGGAAAGGGTTTTGAGACTTTTGAATATACTAAGCAGTAATACTCCACTTGAGACACCCTTTACCCTTGTGCTTCATAAATATTTCATTAAGCTAAAACAAGAAAACTGACATCTCTGTATAATAGAAAACATTTCCTAACCTAAATCTCTAAACAATAGTCATTCAATCTGGCTTTTACATAAATATAATGTATTTAATCCTATACCAGAATTGTACCCTGTTCACTTTGAAGCCCTCAAGGAGAGTAATACTTTGAGGGATATGGATAAAAAGTTTAACGATTTAGTAAGCATCAAATTTCACATTGCTTTTAAATTTTTTTTTAAGTTTTTAAATGTATGAAAGCGTTTTTTAATAAAGCAATGACATGTCTTCATTAGACATAGAATATTATTGAACTGAGTTTCCATGGTTTGTCAAGGAGTTAATGATCATAGTTGATTTGACCTTAAATGAATTAATGATAGGTGTACACTAGCTAAATAAATTCTGACAATCTTTCTATTTGTAGAAACATCCTCTTAAGTCCTCAATTTATAAACGATGTTTTTCTATCATCAAACTAGAGGTAGAACAACTATGCAGTAATTGGTTAAAATATTTGTATGTACATAGTACTATAAATGCAGAGAAGCATAGCAGAAAATAATTATAGGCTTGTATTTACATATGATTGCATTAAGACAAAGCATTTTTTGGGAAGCAAGGGGTAGCTACATAGTTTACATTTAAGTTATCACTCAGGCAGCTGCCATTCTGGTTAAGATAAGGGAACCACATATCAAATGTAAATTACTTTTCACCTCATTGATCAGAGTCAAAAAATTTAAAAGTGCTTAAAGTAAACAAAAACCAGCATGATGCTTAACTCTCCAGATGATTAAAGTCAACAGTTGGCATGAGCGCTGAAGAGGAGTAAAGAATTAACAGGACAGGCAACTCACTCTTCATTCCTAAAATAATAACTTTCATAAAGTTAATTCAATGAAACAAATATTTATTAAGTACCTACCATGGGGAAGACAGAACAGGCCCCTCCCTATTCAAAAGTCTACAGTCTAATAAGTGGGGAAGGAAGTGGGCTAAAGGTGGAGACAAAGACAGGAGAGAGCTTACATAAGAATACAAAAAACTATGTAATACATACACACTGACATGAAAACTCAAGGGAAGACGTGATCTTGTCTAATACTGAAAAGCAGTGGCCAAGTAGAATAAATAACTAAATCAGACCTTCAGTCTAAGTTTAAAAAAATAAAATAAAAGCAGTGTAGTACAGAAGACTTGCCCTTTCATGAGAAGGCCCCGTTAGGCCATAGATAAATTTTGAATTTCAAATAATATCAACCTGAAGTCCACAGTAAGTCTGTCGACTACAGAGTTAATAACCCTAAATTAACAAATTTGATTTTTCCATCTGAAGAAGAGGTCCCTGCCAAATGACACACTGACATTTCTTCAAGCTTTATGAAATAAAAATTATGTACTAAAATAGAAAAATTACTCAACAATTCAAAGGTATAACTAGAACAAGTTTTCATAAAGATGAAATTAAATCCCACAACCACATTTTTTTAATGATTATTAATTTCAGAATCATCTGGCACAATACCTGCTTTACTGAAATTGGTTCTGGATTTTTAAATTCTGTTTGGCATATGGATGGAAGTATTTTTTTCAATACGTCATCCATCTAGCCAAAAACAATTGTTTAATAATTTCAGTAAAATAAAAATTGTCTCAAGACTAGCCCGGGCAACTTGACAAGACCTCGTCTCTACAATAAAGTAAAAATTAGCCAGGTATGGTAGCACGTGCCTATAGTTATGCCTACTTGGAAGGCTGAGGTGCAAGGATCGCCAGAGCCCAGCTGGTCTACACTGGGGTGGCCATCAGTGTGCCACTGCACTCCAGCCTGGGTGACGAAGTGAAACTCCACCTCAAAAAATAAATAAATAAATAAAGATGGTCTCTATCAGACTTAGATTTAACTACCTGAAATAGAAAATCAAAATAGAAAAGCTATAAATAAAAGAGAAGTTGATTTCTCTTTCATAAAAGCCTAGAGGCACCCAATCATTGTAAAGGGAGTACAGAGGAACAGAGTCCAGAGACACCCAGAATCTTTCCAGTTCATCACCCTGGGCACTGGTCTTATCCTTATGACCTAGGATGATTGTGCCAGCCATCACATCCAAGTTCCAGAAAGCTGGAAGGGGAAATAAAGAGGATGAGGCAAAGAGCATCCATAAGTTTTCTTCCAGAATGTTCCTGGGGATAGCCCATTGCTACTGGATGGGTTCTGAGGACAAGTCTTCCCCACTGCACTGGCTTTGCCAGTGACCATGCTTAACATTTGGAGACCTGGAAATCCTAACCAGCCCCACCTGCCACAGCCTGTATGCATGTCCAAAATCAGGGAACTGAGGACAGGGCCACTTCACCTGGTGCCACCCTGAGTCAGTGCCCACATGTGTCACCAGGAATCTGAAGATCAATATGCCATATTTGCCACCCAGGTGCCCAAGGACCCACCCATTCACCTTGCTTACTGCTGCCAATACTGGCATCTAAGGAAGACACCTGAAGGCCCCAAAATTAGCCTGCCTAGACCTACTGTCACCAGTACCTATTTGCACTGCCAGGAGATCCAAGTATTGGCACCATCAGACCAGCACCATCACCACTGGAGTCCAAGGACTAGACCCCCTGGGATCTTCATTCCTTACAAAGCCTCACTATAGCCTCCACTAACAACCACAACCTATACCACTGAAGAATCACAGACACCACTGATGCTAAATATAGCAAAATAAATCAGAGACTAGACTACTGACACACTCAAATTCAAGGCCAAAGTTCCCTATCTAACCAACACTATAGATATATCTATAGGAAAAAGCATTTCCCTAGGAAGGCCAATTCATTAAATTGGAATAAGCAATTGTTATACTAGATAAGCAGATATCAGTGTAAGAACACAAGAAACATTTAAAAAGCAAGGAAACATAACACCACAAAAGGAACTCAATAATTATTCAGCAACAGATTCCAACAAAAAAAATCTGTGAAATGTCTGAAAAGATACTCAAAAATAATGATATTTTAAAAGCTCAGTGAGATAAAAGAGAACACAGTTAAACAATACAAAAAAAAAATCAGACCAAAAAATTTATAATCTAAACAAGAAACTCACCAAAGAGAAAAAATATATTTAAAATCTCACAGAAATCATGGAACTGAAGTAATCAATACATGAAATAAAAATACAATTGAAACTGTCTACAATAGACTAGAACAAGCAAAAGGAAAATTTCTAAACTTGAAGACAGGTCTTTTTAAATAATTCAGTCAGAAAGAAAAAAGAATTTAAGAAAGAAAGAAAGCCTATATAACATTAAGATACCTTGAATTAACCAAATGACTGAATATTAAGTTTTCTAGAAGAAGAGATAGGCAAAGGCATAAAAAAGAAAATGATAGCTGAAAACTTCCCAAGTCTTGCAAGAAATATAGACATCCAGATCCAGGGAGTTCAAATATTCCCAGACAGATTTAACTCAAAGAAAGTCTAACAAGAAATGCTTAAGGGAGTCCTAGAACTGGAAGTGAAAGGACACCATCATCACATAAATACAGAAAAGTACTCACTAATACAGCAGGCACACAAATGAGAAAGAGAAAGGACCCAAATGTTATCACTACAGAAAACCACCAAATCACAATGATAAATAATAAGAAAGGAAAAAAGAAATGAAGTCTATACAAACAATGAAAAGTATTTTCAAAAATGGCAAGTGTAAGTTCTCACTTATCAATATTAAATATAAATAAATTCCCCACTCAAAAGATATAAACTGGCTGAATTGATTCTTTTAAAGACCTAACAATATGCTACCTATGAAAAACTCATTTTTTTTCTGCAAAGACACCTATAGACTAAAAGAAACAAATAAGGCCTTTCTATAATGATAAAGGGAACAATTCAGCAACAGAATATTATAAGTTCAAATATATAAACACCCAACATTGGAGCACTCAAATATATAGAGAAAATAGACCTAAGAAGAGAGAGAGATTCTAGCACAATAGTAATTGGTGATTTTAGCAACCCACTCTCAGCATTGGACATCAGATCTAGACAGAACATCAATAAAGAAGAATTGGATTTAAACTGCACTTTAGACCAAACGGACTTAACAAACATTTACAAAACATTCCATCCAACAGCTGCAGAATATATATTCTTCTGGTCAGCACATGAAATGTCCTCCAGAATAGATCATATGTTGAAACACAAAACAAGTCTCAACATTTTTTTTAAAAGTCAAAGTTGTGTCAAGTATCTTCTCAGACCACAATGAAATAAAACTAGATATCAATAACAAAAGGAACTTTAAAAACTGTTCAAATACATGAAAATTAAATAACATGCTCCTGAATGACCATTGTGTCAATGAAGAAATTAAAAAGGAAATTAAAAAATTTTTTGAAACAGATGAAAATGGAAATAGAACATAGCAAAACCTATGGTGTACAGCAAAAGTAATGCTAAGAAGAAAGTTTACAACAACAAATGCCCATATTGAAGAGTAGAAATGTTTCCAATAAACAACCTAACAATGTACCCCAAGGAACAAGAAAAGCAAAAACAAGCCAAATCCAAAATTAGTAGAAAGAAAGAAAGATCAGAGCAGAACTAAACAAAATAGTGACTAAAACAATCTAAAAGATAAAAGAAAAATTTGTTTTCTCAAAAGAAACAAAATCAATGGGCCTTCCAAAGCTGAGTGCTTGCACCATTGCCTCAGAGGGCTCTTCTTTGCTAACTCATTAGACTCCCATGTTGTGTAGCATATATTATTAATGGATGTATGTTCTTCCCAGTGGTATTTTTTATATATAGCTTTGTAAAATCTAATTTCCATAAGCTAGAGGGAAATGTAAGTGATTAGAATTTTCAGAACTGGGACCTGAAGATGGCGATGGCATAGATGGATCCGTGAGACTCTCCAAACGTGAGTTCCCAAAAAGACCCTTACTTTTCTTCCTGCACCCCCCTGCCTACTGCCAGCCACACTGGTACAAGGCCTGGGGACCTTTGGTTCCAGGCAGGGCCAGATATTGCAGCCCAACCGTGGCTGCTCCACTATATGTGATTCCGGCTGGCTGGGGAATCCGGAATCCCGAATCCCAGCTCCCTCTCTGGCTACATCGTCATGACCAGCATCCAGCACCAACCTGCTGGTCACCCAGGGAGGCTTTGGGCACCTGCTCCTCAGAGATACCAGTCCCATTTCTGGCTGAAGTGCCCTGTGAGGGACCCAGAGCCACCACCTGCCCTCTGGAGCTTTGGAGATCTGAAGCCTGGGCCCACCCTGACTGAGGCACTCAGCATGTGACCGCAAACCTGTGTAAGGGAGCAGAACCCCAAGCTGGTGTAAGGTGCCAGTCAGAGGATTCCAGCTCCAGAGGAGGGAATGCCCTACACTCTCCTCCACCCCAGCCTGCCAGTGGCACCCCAGATCCAGCACCCAGCTGTGCAGCTGGTCCCACCTAGAGACCCACACGAGCATCCCTAAAAGTGAAAGTAAAACTACCACCTCCGCCATTTTCAAGGCATATTTACATCACATCGCCCCACCCACCTATCAGAGCCTCCACCTCGGTTCCGACGGTGACGTTGTTAAACAGGAGACAAAGCCCCTCCCCTACACTGAATAGAGACCAGTGTCACAGATCTCCCAGGCAGCAGGCTAGCTACCTGCAACTAAAACAGAGGGGAGAGGCTGGAGATTAGAGCTCAAGGGACTTTATCCACTAAGGGATGAGAGAAAAATCTATACAAATGAAGAAAAACCAAAAGAAGAATATGGGTCTCTCCCAGACTCCTGGGAGGGCAGACACTTAGAAAACTGACTTCAGAATGCAAACAATGAAGAGCCCCCCGAATGACTGGTCTCAAGCTACAAACTTAGATATCAAGACATTAATAGAGAGATTAAAAAGAATTGAGGAGACCCAGAGTCACCACCTGCCCTCTGGAGCTTTGGAGATCTGAAGCCCTCAGCCCACCCTGACTGAGGCACTCAGCATGTAACCGCAAACCTGTGTAAGGGAGCAGAAACTAGAAAGGAGCTGACATCTGAGATAACAGTAATAAAGAATACTGTGATTGAAGTAAACCACAAACTGATAAGCATGGAAAGCAGAATTACCCAAGCAGAAGAAAGAATCTCAGAGCTTGAGGACCAAAATATAGAACTAAACCAAACTCTCAAAAACACAGAAAACAAGCTCAAAAAGACAGAAAAAACCTTCAAGAGATGAGCAATTACTTCAAGAGACAGAACCTAAGAGTAATTGGACTTCCTGAGGCAGAAAGAGAGACAGAGACCACACTGGAACAAACCTTCCATGAGATCATTCAAGAACACTTCCCTTATCTAATCAATGAAGCAAAAACACAAACACAAGAGATTCAGAGAATCCCTGCAAGACAGCAAATGAGAAAACCAACTCCTAGACACATAATAATTTGCCTGAACAAAGTAGGCATAAAAGAAAAAATCCTAAAGGCAGCAAGAGAAAAATGCCAGATCACCTACCAGGGAAAACCAATTAGAATAGCAGCAGATTTATCTACAGAAACCCTGCAGGCTAGGAGAGCTTGGAGCCCTATCTTCAAAGTCCTAAAAGATAAACAATTTCAACCAAGAATAACCTACCCAGCCAGATTAAGTTTCATCAGTGAGGGAGAATTAAAATCTTTCCCAGATAGCCAATCCCTAAGAACTTACGCTGCCACCAAACCACCTCTACATGAAACACTTAAGAAAGTACTAAACACAGAAGAAAAGGGGAAAAAAAGAACAACGTTCTTCACAAGAGTACAGGAAAAAGAATAAAATACACATGAACCAAACCCCAAAACAAAAGAAAGACAATAAACCAAGTGGAAGAACAGCACTATAAAAACTCTATGATAGGGACAAACTCTCACATCTCAATAATTAGCCTGAACGTGAATGGACTAAATGCACCACTGAAAAGACATAGAATGGCAAAATAGATAAAATATCACCAGGCAACAACATACTGCCTTCAAGAGACCCATCTCACTAGAAAGGACACGCACAGACTCAAAACAAGAGGATGGGAAACAAATTTTCAAGCCAATGGAACACAAAAGAAAGGAGTCGCAATCCTAATTTCAGACAAAATACCATTTAAGCTATCAAAAATTTAAAAGATACAGAGGGCCACTACATAATGCTAAAAGGTTCACTTCATCAACAAGAAATATCTATCCTAAACATATCCTAACATAGGTGCACCAACTTTTATAAAGCAACTCCTATGAAAACTAAAAAAAGATGTTGATTCGAACACCATCGTAACTGGGGACTTTAATACCCCACTCACAACCACTCACAACCACTCACAGATAATCGGGACAAAAAATCAGCAATGAGATCCGGAACCTCAATGTGACTCTGGACGAAATGGACTTAATTGATACCTACAGAACACTCCATCCTCCATCCAAAGACCAGAGAATACACATTCTACTCATCACCGCATGGAACGTACTCTAAGATCGACCACATAATTGGCCATAAATAAAGCATAAGCAAATTTAAAAGGACCTAAATTTTCCATGCACCTTCTTGGACCATATTGGAATAAAAATAAACAACACCAACACGGTCCCCCCAAAACCCACAAAGACATGGTCACTAAACAGCATGATGCTAAACAACTCCTGGGTCAATGATGAAATCAAAACAGGGATCAAAAGATACCTGGAAACAAATGAAAATAAAGAAACATCTTACCAAAATCTCAGGGACGCCTTAAAAGCTGTAGTAAGAGGGGAATTTATATCCCTACAAACACACATGAAGAAAATGGAAGGAGCACAAATTAATAGCCTAACAAGCCACCTAAGGAAGCTGGAAAAGCAAGACCACAAAACCCCTAATTTCAGCAGAAGAATCCAGATCACCAAAATAAAAGCCCAAATCCAGGACATAGATAACAAAAAGACAATACAAAAAATCAATGAAACAAAAAGCTGGTTCTTTGAAAGGATAAAAAGATGGGTGGTCCCCTAGCTAGACTGACCAAGAAAAAGAAAGAAAAGCCCAAATAAGCACAATCAGAAACACAGAAGATGAAGTCACATCTGATCCTGAAGAAATACAAAAGATCATCAGAGACTACTATGTACACTTGTATGGAAACAAACTTGAAAACCTCAATGAAATGGACAACTTTCTGTCATCACACAACCTACCGAGGTTGAAAGAAGAAGAAATTGAGACTCTAAATAGACCAATAACAATCAAGGAAATTGACTATGTAATAAGAAAACTACCTACAAAAAAAAAGCCCAGGACCAGATGGCTTTCCAGCAGAATTCAAAAAAGGCATTTAAGGAGGAACTGATTCCAATCCTAATGAAGCTATTTCAGGCGATTGAGAAGGATGGAACCCTCCCCAAATCATTTTATAAAGCTAGCATCACATTGATACCCAAGCCAGGTAAAGACCCAACCAAAAAAGAGAACTACAGACCAACATCTTTGATGAACATAGATGCTAAAATTCTCAACAAGATCCTAGCAAACCAGATTCAACAACACATCTCAAAAATCATCCATTATGACCAAGTAGGCTTCATCCCTGGGATGCAGGGCTGGTTTAACATTCGTAAAACCCTAAATGTAATTAAATACATCAACAGATGTCAAAACAAAAACCACATGATCATATCATTAGATGCAGAAAAACTTTTGATAAAATCCAGCACCCCTTCTTGATAAAAACCCTCGAACATCTAGGCATACAGGGAACATACCTCAAAATAGTAAAAGCCATATACGAGAAACCCACAGCCAGCATACTCCTAAATCGACAAAAATTGGAACCATTTCCCCTGAAAACTGGAATAAGACAAAGATGCCCACTCTCACCCCTCCTGTTCAATATAGTACTGGGAGTCCTGCCTAGAGCAATCAGAGAAGAGAAGGTAATCAGGGGTGTCCAAATAGGAAAAGAGGAAGTCAAATGATCTCTCTTTGCATATGACATGATTGTGTACCTTGAAAACCCAAGAGAATCTGTCAAAAACCTCCTTACATTGATAAAGGCCTTCGGCAAAGTCTCAGGATATAAAATAAATATGCAAAAGACAATTGCATTTCTTTACACCAATAATAAATAAACAGAAACCCAAATAAGAAGCACAATTCCATTCACAATAGCCACATAAAAAATGAAATACCTTGGCATCTTCCTAACCAGAGACATAAAGAACCTTTACAATAAAACTACAAAACTCTGCTCAAAGAAATCAAAGATGACACAAACAAGTGGAAAAATATCCCATGCTCATGAATTGGAAGAATCAACATTGTGAAGATGTCCATCTTACCTAAGGCAATCTACAGATTCAATGCAATACCTATCAAATTACCAGAAACATTCTTCTCAGACCTAGAAAAAACAACACAGGAATTTATATGGAACACAAACGTCCCAGAATAGCCAGAACAATCCTCAGCAAAAAAAAAAACAAAGCAGGTGGTATCACATTGCTAGACTTCAAACTTTACTATAAAGCTATAATCATCAAAATAGCTTGGTATTGGCATATAGATCAATGGAATAGAATTGAGATCCCAGAAGCAAAACCTCAATTTCTCAACCAACTCATCTTCGACAAAGCCTCCACCACCTATCACTGGGGAGAGGAGAATATATTCAGTAAATGGTGTGGGAAAACTGGCTGACCACATGCAGAAGATTGAAACAGGACCCCTATCTATTCCCATACATAAAAATAAACTTCAAATGGATCAGAGACCTAAATGTAAAACCTCAAACCATAAGAACCTTAGAAAATGAAGGACACACCCTCATGGAAATTGGAACTGGCATCCAATTCCTGAACAAAACTCGAAACCCACAGGCCATAAGGGATAAGATAGACAAGTGAGACCTCATTAAACTGACAGCTTCTGCAAAGCCAAAGAAATCATCAAGAGAGCAGGGAGACAGCCTACAGACTGGGAAAAAGTATTTGCCAACTCCAGATCTGACAAAGGCTTAACATCTTGGTTCTACAAGGAACTCAAACGTGCTGTAAAGAAAACAACAAACAGCCCCATTATAAAATGGGCAAAAGATATGAACAGACACTTCTCAAAGGAAGACATCTGAGCAGCCAACAGACACATAAAGAAATGCTCAACCTCACTAATCATCAGGAAGATGCAAATCAAAACCACACTGAGATACCTCCTAACTCCAGTCAGAAAGGCAATTATCAATAACTCAGAAAATAATAGTTGTTGGAAAGGGTGTGGTGAAAAGGGAACACTCCTATACTGTTGGTGGGAGTATAAACTAGTGCAACCTCTGTGGAAAGCAGTGTGGCGATTCCTAAAAGCTCTAAACATCAACCTCCCATATGACCCTGCAATCCCCCTACTGGGAATATACCCTGAAGAACTCAAATCACTCTATAAAAAAGATACCTGCACACAAATGTTTATTGCAACATTGTTCACAATAGCAAGAACCTGGAACCAACCACGCTGCCCATCAAAAGAGGACTGGATTTTAAAAATGTGGTACACATACACGATGGAATACTATGCAGCCATAAAAAAGAAAAAAATCATGAATTTCGCAGCAACCTGGATGGAACTAGAGTCTATAATACTGAGTGACCTCTCACAGAAACAAAGATCTGAGTATCACATGTTCTCACTCATATAGTGGACCTTGATCATCCAACACACTGCCATAAGAAAATGACTGACAGTGGTGGGAATCTATGGGGGGAGGATGGGACTAATGGTAGTAAACTCTGTCTGGGGACAGGGAGACACCTGTTATCAACAAAGGGACCATTCATTCAGAAGCATATTTGTATACCTAACCCTTAACTGTACCCCACAATATCAAAATAAAAAATATTGATTAAAAATAAATAAAATTAAATTTAAAAAAAGAAATAAAATCAATGAACCCCTAGCTAAACTAACCAAGAAAAGACCTCGATAAACAAAAACAGAAACAAAAAAGGAGACACTATAATAGATTCACAGAAATACAAAGGATCGCCAGAAATTAATAGAAACAACTATATATCAAAAACTGGAAGGCTGAGGTGGAAGGATCACCAGAGCCCAGCAGGTCGAGCCTGCGGTGGCCGGGAGCAGCCACTGCACTCCAGTCTGGGCAACAGAGTGAGACTCCAACTCAAAAAAAAAAAAAATTGAAAACCTAGAAGAAATAAATAAATTCCTGAAAACATACAACCCATCAAGACTAAACAAGGAAGAAATAGAAAATCTAAACAAAATAACAAGTAATGAGTTTTAATCAGAAAAAAAAAACCTCCCAACAGAGAAAAGGCCCTGACTAGATGTCTTTACTTCTGAATTTTATCAAACTTATATAGAAAAACTAACACCATTTCTTCTCATTCTTCTCCATAAAACTGAAGAGGTGAGGATCATTCCTAATTCATTCTATGAGGCCAGCATAATTCTGATACCAAGATAAGAACACACACACACACACACACAATAGGCCAATATTCTTGATGAACATAGATGCAAAAATTCTCAGTTGCAAACTGAATCAAATAGCACATGAAAAGTGTAATACACTATAGTCAAGTGGGGTCTATCCTAGAGATACAAGGATATTCAGTGTATGCAGACTAATAAACATATTACATCAACATGATGAAGGAGAAAACCCCTATTATCATTTCTAGAAATGCAGAAAAAGCAGTTGATAAAATACAACATCCTTTTATGACAAAACCTCTCAACAAATTAGGCATAGAAGGAACACACCTCAACATAATAAAGGCCATATATGACAGCAATGTTATACTGAATGGAGAATAGATGAATGCCTTTCCTTTAACTACAATAAGACAGGGATGCCAACTTTCACTATAGTCTTATTCCATGTAGTACTGTAACTTCTAGTCAGAGCAATCAAGTAAGAGAGAGAAATAAAAGGTATCCAAATTGGAAACAAGAAAATCAAATCATACCTCTATGCAGACAACATGATTTTATATATATAGAAAAACCTAAAGACCCCCCAAAAACCCCTGCTAGAATAGATTAAAAAACTCAGCAAAGTTCTTTTGACACGAAATAAACATACAAAAGTAAGTAGTGTTTCTTCTACATGCCAATAAAAAACTAGCCGAAAACAAATCAAGAAAGCATTTCTATTTACTATAGCTACAAAAAATAAATTTAACCAAGAAGGTGAAAAACTTCTGCAAAGAAAACTACAAAACACTAATGAAAGATTTTTTTTAAGTGCAAACAAATAGAAAGATATCCCAGGCTCATGGAACAGATGGATTATTTTTTAAATGACCATACTACCCAAAGCAATATACAGCAATATCAATAAGATCTCTATCAAAGTGCCAATGACATTCTTTACAGAATTTTTTTTAAAAATTCGAAAATTTGTATGGAACCACTAAAGACCCCAGATAGCCAAAGCTATAATTAGCAAAAAGAACACAGCTGAATGTATTACACTACCTGACTTCAAAATATACTACAAAGATACAGTAACCAACAAAAGCATGGCATTGGTATAAGAACAGACACACACAAATCAATGGAGCAGAATAGAGAACACAGAAATAAATACATATGTTTACAGTCAACTGATTTTTGACAAAGGCACCAAGAACAAACATTGAGAAAAGAATACCCTCTTCAATAAATGGTGCTGGGAGAACTGTATATTCATATGTAGAATAATGAAACTAGATCTCTCTCATCATATGTGAAAACCAACCCAACATGGATTAAAACCTTAAACATAAAACTTGAAATCATAAAAGTACTAGAAGAAAACATAGGGGAAATGTTTTTAGGACACTGGTGTAGAGAAAGATTTTTATGGCTAGGAACTCAAAAGCATAGACAACAGAAACAAACATAGACAATTGGGACTATATTAAACTAAAAACTTCTGCACGGCAAAACAATAATAATAATAATCAGCAGAGTGAAGAGAAAGCCTATAGATAGGCAAAAAATATTAGCAAACTATTCATCCAACAAGGGACTAATACCCAGAATATATAAGCCACTCACACAACTCAACAGCAACAAAAAAACAAATAATTTCATTTAAAAGCAGGCAAAGGATCTGAATAGATATTTCTCAAAAAGAAGACACATAAGGCCGGGTCAGGTGGCTCAGCCTATAATCCCAGCACTTTGGGAGGCCAAGGCAAGTGGATTGCCTGAGACCCACCTGGGCAACTTGGCGAGACCTTGTCTCTACAATAAATCA
The DNA here is from genome assembly GCA_027257055.1 of Cephalopachus bancanus. Lineage (NCBI taxonomy): Eukaryota > Metazoa > Chordata > Mammalia > Primates > Tarsiidae > Cephalopachus > Cephalopachus bancanus. The sequence goes on along the minus strand of JAPVLO010004561.1, from coordinate 1,071 downwards.
AAAACTAGCTGGGCGTGGTAATGCATGCCTGTAGTTCCAGCTACTTGGAAGACTGAAGTGGAAGGATCACTGGAGCCCAGCAGGTCAAAGATGCGGTGGCAGGGAGCGTGCAACAGATATATGAAAAAAATGCTCAGCATCACTAATCATTAGAGAAATGCAAACTACAACTACAATGAGATATCATCTTATACCAGTTAGATGGGCTATTATCAGAAAGCAAGAAATAAATTCTGGTGAGAATGGAACATACATTGCTGGTGAGAGAATAAAGTCAGTACAGCCATTATGAAAAACAGTATGAAGTTTTCACACACACACACACACACACACACACACACACACACACACACACCCCTCTAAAAATAGAACTAACGTGCAATTTAGCAATCCCACTAGTGAATATGTATCCAAAGGAGAGGGAGAAAATCAGTATTTCAAAGGGATACCTGCACCCCCATATTTATTGTGACACTATTCACAGCAGTCAAGATACAGAATCAGACTAAGTGCTCATCAACAGATGGATGAATAACAAAAATTTAGTTATATGTACACAATAAAATACTATTTAGCCATTAAAATAAGAATGAAATCTTGTTATTTGCAGTAACATAGATGGAAGTGGAGATTATTATGTTAAGTGAAGTTAGCCAAACACAGAAAGACAAATATTTATGTCCTTACTTGTACTTAGGAGGTAAAATTTTGATTTCATGGAAGTAGGGAGTAGAATAACAGTTACCAGAGGTTAGAAAGAGTGTGGGGGATGAAGAGAGGTTGGGTAATGAGTACAAACATATAGTTAGAGTAAGTTCTAAAAGAGTAAGTTCTAGTGTTTGATAACACAGTAGAGTGACACTAGTTAACAATATATTGTATGTTTTGTATATTGTATATATTGTATATTTCAATGCTGGAAGAGAACATTTGACATGTTCCCAACGCAGGTAAGTGATAAATGTTTTGAGGTGATGAATATCCTAAATATTCTGATTTGATCACTGTTTGCTTGTTTCAAAATCTCACATGTACCTTTAAATATTTATAAATATTATGTATATTAAAATT
>JAPVLO010004560.1:0-14451 GCA_027257055.1 Cephalopachus bancanus | reverse complement strand
CCCTAATCCCTGTTGTATTCTGGAGCCATTCCTTGGTGATTTCCATTGTTTAGGCTTCGGTCTGATTTTTCAAGTATTGTCTCTTTGGTACATGGGGAATTATCTGTGTTCTTCTGCATTTTTCCTGATTTGTGACAGATCTCTTTCTTTGTTCTTTAGTTCCATTATTCAGTGGCAGTGGGAAGGGCTTTCACTTCTGATACTTGTTCAGCCTTCTATTCTTCCTTAATCAAGACTCTGAATTTGTTCTATTTTGAAACAAGGAACTGATCTCTTGGGCAGTTTCATCATCCTTTTCTGGTCACACCTTTTGTCCCATGACAGAATCAGGGTAGAGTTGGATGCCTGAGACTTAACTGACTGCATCATGATTACAGAACTAAATATTTTATAAAATGTAAAGGTATATCATAAATTTTTGGCATCCTCAAGAGACAATTTGCAAATATTTATAAGAAAAGTTCTATGATTTGTTTTAAAAAATAATTTAGTTAAGCTTTAATTGTATAATTAATGTAAAATATATTTTAATATTTATAAATATACTTTTCTTTGTGTTTTCAACATGAGCTTCACATGTGTTCTGAGATGAACTCCTGAAGCACCTGATGTAAATACTTAAACTTTATAAATTGAATCAAACTGCAGAAGAATACCTACAAAAGCATACTCTGCTTTACCTTTCACTTTTTTTAAACAAGTTTGGAAATACTCTGTATTCTACAAATGGAAATCATCTTTTGTTGACCCAATCTACTTGCTGGACACAATGAGGGACTAGTCATTTAAAAAAAGTCTCGTTTTTCTAATACTACCAGAAAAAAGAGTTACACATAACTTAAAGGGCACTTTTTAATCACCATTTCCAGCAAAATACAAATTAAAATCTATTTTTTCAGAGAAGTATTCTCCCTCTCTTCAAATAATAAACATTTTATTACTAAAAGACTATTAATGTCAATGAAGAGAAAGTCATTTTCATCTTTGTGTCAAAGCAAATAATTTGTTTTGTAAAAACCTTCTGCATAATTTAAATGGATTTCACAGTGCAAACAGAAAAAAAATCGGTTTTGAGAATACTAAACTTAAAATATTATTGTATTTAAGATTCAATTAAAAAGAGAAAACAATATGGTGATCAGGGTCTTCTGAGTAACATCCACACTGGTCAAGATTCACATGGCCCCATGCCATAGGCTAAATGTTTGTGTCCCCCTCCAAATTCATATGTTGAAACCTAACCTCCAAGGTAATAGACGGAGCTAGGGCCTTTGAGAAGTGATTAGGTCAAGAGGGCAGAGCCCTTATGAATTAGATTAACCTTTATAAAGGAGATCCTAGAGAACTTCCTTCTTCCTTCCACTGTTTGAGGTCACAGCAAAAAGACAGTTTTCTAAGAACCAGGAAGCTGCCAGATCCTTGATCTTCTACTTCCCAGCCTCCAGAGCTGTGAGAAATAAGTTTCTGAATTTAATAAGCTACCCAGTCAGTGGTATTTTGTTATAGTAGCCTTAATGAACTGACAATCACAAGAACTTTGCTCTTCCTTTGGTGGAATCTGTTACCGCTATTTTTACAGTACATTTAAAAAGAATCAAGGAAGCATATGGCCTTTGGAGACAGGTGTGGTAACAGTTTCTGGTTCCTTTACATGTGTGCTATCAACCCTTCAGCAAATTAATTACCCTCCCTGAGCCTCAATTTCCCAATCTATAAAAATGAGCATAACAGGCACTTCCTTAAGAGGGTATGAAGATTATACAAAAGAACGTGCAGTTTCCAGCACAGCAATAAACACACCATAGGTTTTTTGAGAGCTTCCTTCCCTTCCCCTCCCTTCCAAGCCCTGCTCGTTTCCCTCCCTTCACTGCTGAAGAACTGCAGTCAAGGAATGTCCAGTGCCTAAAGTCATTTTGGTGTTTGTTAGTTCTATGATAATATTCTAATTTTCATTCTTGACATTGGAGATGTGTGCTTTCTCTCTCCTTTTCTAAATCAGTCTGGCTAGGGGATTACCAATTTTATTCATCTTTCTTAAAAAACCAATTTTATTTGATGTTGTTAATTTCTCTTGTCATCAGTTTTCTATCTTATTATTTGTATTCTTATCCCATACTTATTATTTTTTTCTTTCTACTTACTATAGGTATACTTTGCTCTACCCTATGGTGGAAACTTTGAGCACTGTTTTATGTCCCTTCCCCCCCCATATGAATATTTACACTTAGGCATGTTCCTCTAAGTACTGCTTTAGCTGCTCCTCACAAATTTTATGTTGTGTTTTTTGATCATTCAATTCATAATATTTTATAATTTTCCTTTTGATTTCTTCTTTTACCCATCATTGCTTAGAAATGTATTTTTAATTTCTGAATTAAAAATATGAATGTTTGGGTATTTTCCAGGTAGCTTTTAAATATTTAATTTAATTCCACTGTGGTGAGACAACATACCATGTCAAATTTCCAACATTTAAATTTTACTAAAACATGTTAGTGGTATCACATGTGGCTGAAAATTCCATGTGCACTTAAAAAGAATGTGTGTTCTGCAGTTCATTTGTTGTAGCACTGAGTTGCCATCTGGTATCATTTCCTTTCACTATGAAGAAGAATTTTCTTCAGTATTTTTTGTGGTGCAGACCTAATGGCAGTGAATTCTTTCATTTTTTAGTTCATCTAAAAAGTTCCTATTTTTTCCTTCATTTTTGAAGGACAGCTCAACTGAACATAGACATCTGGGTCATTAGTATTTTTCATCTTGCCTTTTAAAGATGTCCTTCTATTGTCTTCTAATTTCCATGGTTTCTGAAGAGAAGTAGGTTATTATTTGGAGTTCTGCTCCATGTATGCATTTTTAAAAAATCTAGCTACTATCTCTGTTTATAGATTCTATCTGTGTCTTTAGATTTCTCTACCCTCCTGTGACTTTAATATCAACATGGCCTTTGCAACAATATTAATATAGTGTAGTTGAGGACTTTTCTTGTCAGCATTTAGCTAAACTTGAAAGATACAAAAGCCAGCATTAAGCAGTTTTTTTTTAAAAAAAAACTAATTCTAGCCAGACTCGGTGACTCAGCCTGTAATCCCACACCTTTGGGAGGCTGAGGCGAGTGGATTGCCTGAGCCCACGGGTTCAAGACCCACCTGGGAAGCGAGACCTCATCTCTACAATAAATAAAAAAAATCAGCTGGGCATGGTAGTGCATGCCTGTAATTCTGGCTACTTGGAAGGCTGAGGTAGAAGGATCGCCGGAGCCCAGCAGGTCGAGGCTGCGGTGACCGGGAGCGGCCACTGCATTCCAGTCTGGGCGACAGAGTGAGACTCCAGCTCAAAAAAAAAAAACTAATTCTGCATTGAATCTTTGTTAAATGAATGCTGAAACAGTGATTAAAATAACAGGAAAATATAAATTAAATACTACCAAATATAACATTTATCTATAAAACTAAAGCATAACTAATTTTTCATAGTTAATTTTGTAATTATATAAATCAACGTTAGCTACATTTATATTACAAATTCTAGTGTTATTCAAAATATGGTATTATAAAAAAAGACTTTTTGAAAGGTTACACAATATTTTTAAAAGTTACAACATAAGAAAGTTAAGTCATTTATACATGGCATTTTTGTCTTCTCTAGTTCAATTTTTCTACTTTTATCTGCTCTATAAGCTATCTTGTAGGTATTGTCAGAAGTACATGTTTCTATCCTCATATTTAATTTATTAAAAACATGATTGCATTCATTCAAGGAACAAGAAGTTCCCTGAGGCAAGAGAACAGTGAAGGTGGCAGAGTATTTGAAAATAAAGTTTAAAACAAATGAAATTCTGCTGGGCTCAATGTCTTAGGCCTGCAATCCCAACATTTGGTAGGCCAAGTCGAGAGGATTGTCTGAGCCAAGAAGTGTAGTGGCACTCGTCTGAGGTCTCAGTTCCTCAGGAAACTGAGCCAAGGAGGTTGAGGCTGCTGTGAGCTATGATCATGCCACTGTATTCTAGCCTGGGTGACAGAGTGAGACCACACACACACACACACACACAACACAGAATAAGTGAAATTCTGACACATGCTCCAACATGGATGAACCTTGAGTCATATGTGAAATCAAAGAAGCCGGGCTCGGTTGCTCAGCCTGTAATCCCATGCCTTGGGAGGCTGAGGTGAGTGGATTGCCTGAGCCCGCGGGTTTGAGACCTGCTTGGGCAACTTGGTGAGACCTCATCTCTACAATAAATCAAAAAATTAGCTGGGTGTGGTAGTGCGTGCCTGTAGTTCCAGCTACTTGGAAGGCTGAGGCGGAAGAATCACCTGAGCCCAGCAGGTCGAGGCTGTGGTGGCTGGGAGCAGCCACTGCACTCCAGTCTGGGCAACAGAGTGAGAATCCAATTCAAAAAAACCAAAAAAAAAAAAAAAAAAAGAAATCAAGGAAGCCAAGCAAAAAGGACAAATATAACCACTTATACGAGGTATTTAAAGGATCAAATTCATAGGGAATGATCAAAGTAGAGTGATAACTACAAGGGACGCAGGGGAAAGAACAGGAAGTTCATGTTTAACAAGTATAGGCTGACTTCCATTTGGGAAAGATGAAGAAAGTTCTGTAGATGGGGCAGAGGTTGCACAGCAATGTGGATGTAGTTAATGACACAGAACATTAAATTTAAAAATGGTCTAGTTAGCAAATATCACACATATGTAGTTACAAGGAAAAAAGATATGAGGTGCTGACATGTCACAATATGGATAGACCTTGAAAACAGCATGCTCAGTGAAAGAAGCCAGACACAAAAGGCCACATACTGTGAAAATCCTCTTATGTGGAACAGCAGAATAGGCAAATCCACAGAGAAAGAAGGTAAATTAGTGGTTGCCAAGAATGGGGGGGATGGGGAGCACTGAGTTTCCTTTGGAGGTCAGGAAAATGTTCTGGAACTAGATTGATGGCTGTACGACACTGCCAATATACTGAATTCCACTGAATTATATACCTCTTACAAGTGGTGAAAATGACTGTGCCTTTTGGGAAGCTGAGGTGAGTGAATTGCCTGAGCCTACAGGTTCGAGACCCGCCTGGGCAACTTGGCGAGACCTCATCTCTGCAATAAATCAAAATGAGCTAGGCATGGTAGCTCACTCCTACAGTTCCAGCTACTTGGAAGGTTGAGGCAGAAGGATTGCCGGAGCCCAGCAGGTTGAGGCTGTGGTGGCCGGGAGTGGCCACTGCACTCCAGTCTGGGTGACAGAGTGAGACTCCAACTCAGAAAAAAAAAAAAAAAAAATGGCAACATTTTTACCAAGTAAACTTATCCCAAAAAATACTCAGCTCTTACATCATTTCCACTTCCTCGTGCATAGGACTTGTCCCTCAGAGGACACAAAGCCAAGTTAAACCCTGCATGAACACTGACTATTCCACTAACATTTGGGCCCAAAACACAAGATTATGAGGGAAACCATTCTTGAATGTAAACTAGTGGCTTTCATGTTTGGACAGCAAAAGCAAGTAATGGAGCCTTGAAATTGACCTTGGGAAGATAATCACCCCATGGACAGATAGATTTCAGTCCTTCATACTCTTCTCTCAAAAAGTACATGCAAGTTACAGCCTTTATGTTTTCAGGTTTGCAAAATTCATCTCAATCACAGACCACCTTGGAAATCTCACCTCTATCTCTGCGCTACAGATGAAGAACATAATGTAGGAGGGGTCATGATTCAAGTCTGTAACCAAAGATCATGGGATGACCATGGAATCAGACAGGTCCTGAACTAAGATGCCAATAATGTATGAGTTCTCATCACATTCATAAAGTATCATTAGAGCCAATTCATTTCAAGTGTTAAGGTTTGGCTAGCAATTCTTTCTTTTTTGTTTTCTAATTGTTGTGAGATTTTCAGAGTTTTTTGGTTTTTTGGGTTGTTTTCTTTTTTTTCATTTTTATTTTAGTTTCAGGGTATACACATGCACTGGATGGATGGACAACACTATGTTTGTTTATTCACCTGTTGATGGACACTTTGGCTGCTTTCACCTTTTGGCGATTGTAATGAACACAGGCGTACACATGTCTGTATGAGTACCTGCTTTCAGTTCCTTTGAGATAGATACCAGAAGTGGAATTACTGGGTCATATGTGAACTCCATGTTCAATCTACATAGATTAGTGGCCATATTGTTTTACACAGTGGCTGCATCATTTTACTATATTCTTCCTTATTTAGGGATAAATAATATGTGTTTCTGATACATCACATTTTGTTTATCTATTCTTCTCTTGATGGACACTCAGGTTGTTTCCAACTTTTGGGTATTGTGACTAATGGTCCCATAAATATTTATACTAGTTTGTTTTGGAATACCTGTTTTCTTTCACAGTACAACCAGTCTTTACTTAACATTGTCAATAGGTCCTTGGACACTGCTGCTTTAAGTGAAATGATTTATAATAAAAACAACTTTACTGAAGGCTAATTGATATAAACAAGAGTTAAGTTCCTAGAGAATATTTCTGGGCAGAGAAATATCACAAACCTCTAAATAAATATCAAAACATCTCTAATATTAAACACTGAAATGACTGTGAGCTCTATATTCATTTAAGAAGAAGTAGTAAAAGCAAGTAGCATCATTACTTACTCCATTATTCCAGTTTAGGGTTCCACGTGGCCAGAGTGCATCTTAGAAGCTCAAGGCACAAGGCAGTAACCAACCCTGGACAGGACGGCATTCCATCTCAGGAAGCACTCTCATACACCCACATTCACTCAGACTGGGACAATGTAGACACACCCATTCACCTAACATGCACATCTTTGGGAAGTGGGGGGAGACCAGAGTATGCTGAGGAAACCCACGCTGACAGGGGAGAGCATGCAAACTCCACATAGATGGTAGACGGTGGTCCTGACCAGCAATTGAGTTTTTTTCATCAATATTATAACAAAATAACATTGAATGAAATGACGTTATTCAAGGACCTGCTGTACATACCTAGGAATGCTATCGTTGATTGATACAGTAATTCTATTTTTAACTATTTGAGGCAATGTCAAACAATGTTACACATAAGCTGCACCATTTTATATTCCACCTACAATGTCTACGGGTTGGAATTTCTCTGTGTCCTTGCCAGTACTTGTTATTTTTAATTTTGGTTTGTAAACTTCTTAATGTATACGAAGAGGTAACTCATAAAGTTTCAATGTGCATATCCATATAGTAATAATACTGGTCATCTTTTCATGTGCTTTTTGGCCATTTGCATGTCTTTTTGGCAAAGTGTATATTCAAGTTCTTTCTACATTTTTTAAAACTGGGCTGTTAGTCTTTTTTATTGAGTAACAGAAGTTCTCTATTGTGGATAACACTTTCTTGATAGTGTCCTTTGATGCACAAAAGTTCTTAGTTTGAGGTAATTTTCCTTTAGTTGCTTGTGCTTTCAGTGTCAGATCTAAGAAACCTCTGCTGAATCCAAGGTCATGAAGATTCATCCCTATCATTTCTTCAAGAGTTAATATTTTTACCTCATATATTTAGACCTTTGAACCACTTTGAGCTCATTTTTCTATGTGGTGTAAGGAAAGGGTACAATTTTATTCCTCCAAATGTGAGTAATCAATGGTCTAACACCATTTGTTTTATTTAATGATCTCAGTCCTTGTCAACAACCAATTGACCATAGAGGTGTGGATTTATTTTTGGACCTAGAAATTCAGTTCCATTGATCTCTATGTATATCTTTGTGCTAGCATCATGCAGTTTTCTCCTAATTTGCAGTCAGATTTGAAATTGAGAAATACGAGCCTCCAAGTTGGCTATTCTTTAGCATGACTGATTTGACCACTTGGAATTCCTTAAAATTTCACATGAGTGTTAGGACTGGCTTGCCCACTTCTGCCAAAAGAATGTTGGGATTTTCATAAAAATCGCAATGATTTTGTAGATTGTTCTGTGTTGTGCTGCCATCTAAAAAATGATTACGTCTTCTACATGAACATAAGATGTCTCTACATTTATTTCAGCTGTCTTGAATTAATATCAGCAACTTTTGTAATTTTCCACATCCAAATCTTACACTTTGGTTAAATATAGTCTTAAGTATAGTATTATTGTTTATTATTTTTTACACAAAATTGTCTTCTTAATTTTACTTTCATATTGCTTATAGCTAGTATATAGAAGTAAAATAGATTTTGGTGTATTGAAAAAGAAAAGGAGCTGGGCTCAGTGGCTCAGCCTGTAATCCCGTGCCTTTGGGAGGCTGAGGTGAGTGTATTGCCTGAGCCCGCGGGTTTGCGACCTGCCTGGGCAACTTGGTGAGACCTCATCTCTACAATAAATAAAAAATGAGCCGTGCATGGTAGCGTGCACCTGTAGTTCCAGATACTTGGAAGGCTGAGGAGGAAGAATCACTGGAGCCCAGCAGGCCAAGGCTGCGGTGGCTGGGAGCAGCCACTGCACTCCAGTCTGGGTGACAGAGTGAGACTCCAACTCAAAAAAAAAAAAGAAAGAAAAAGAAAAGAAAAGAGAGAAGCAAACCAAAGCAAAGAAAAGAAGGCTAAGAGGGAGAGCTATCCAGGCTATGGTAAGGAGTTAAGCTTTCATCATGAGGATGATGGGATACTCTGCTAAAACAAGGAAATGTCATGACCTAACTTACATTTCTAAAAAGCCATTCCAGCTACTTTCCAGGAAACACTTGTGAGAAAAAACGAATAGTTTAGGGAAGAAAGTTGGGCGTTTTGACTTAGGAGATAGAGGTAGTAAGTGAAGTAATCAGATTAGAGAGATATATGCACACTACATATAATAAATATACATATAATATATATAAAATAAAATAAATATAAGAAATATATATTTATATATACTTTTTTTTAGTTGGAGTCTCACTCTGTCATTCAGGCTGGAGTGCAGTGGCACACTCACAGCCACCACAGCCTTGACCTGCTGGACTCAGGTGATCTTTCTGCCCCAGCCTTCAAGTAGCTGAAAATACAGGCACAGACCACCACACTCAGCTAATTCTTTTGACTTATTGTAGAGACAAGGTCTTGCCAAGATGCCCAGGCTGGTCACAAATCCCTGGGCTCAGGCAATCCTCTCACTTCTGCCTCCCAAAATTCTGGAATTACAGGCATAAGCCACCATGCCCAGCTAGTTTTGGTTATATTTTTAAAGTAAAGCTTGTGCTGGTAGATTGAATGCAGGGTATACAGGAAAGAGAGGCGTTAATGAGACCTCCCTGACTTGAACTATTAAGTGAGGTTGAACACTGGGAAAATAGTAATAAGTTTGGATCTTTTTTAAAAACAGATACTTATCAGACAGACAAATGGAGACATAAAGTACACAAAAGGAAATTCTTTTAAATTGAGAAATAATCCCTCTACTTAAAAAACAAACATCTGCTAACATTTCCTTTGAAACTAATTAGATAAATTTGAAAAATAACTTTCTCCAAATAATTTTTCCGAAGTGACTTTATATAAACATAAATATCTCAAAAATCAAATAGAAATACAGTGTAAAGCAAGAGTTCCCACTGATCACAGTCATTTGACATCCAAAGCTTTCTCTGAATAATCTAAAAATTATCTCTAAATACAAATAGTAACATGTGAGATATTTTTCATCCCTAAAAATATTAAATTAAATTTTCTACTATAGCAAGTCAAGATGCTATGTAAACTGACCAACTATACCAAGTGACAAATTAGCTATTTATCACTTAAGATCATAAATGCTCAGCATTTTACAAAATTTACTATTATCTCCATAGTTTGTCCATTCCTTAATCTCTCAGCAGGTAAACAGAACAATTTAATAATTATTATACTTCACCTTCTGATATACTTGGTGACCTAACTTTTTCAAAGAAGAGAGTCTACATTATACTATATTTAACCCTGAAAGTACTCACAAAACCAGTTAAAAGGTGGCTGGTTTTTGCTTAAATTTTAGACTCTGCAATAAAATTTTATATGCAACCATATTGTATAAAATAGCTTGCCAGAACCTTAAGAAAAACAATACAAAGAAACTTCCCCTTTTAACTGGGGAAATTGGAAAGCTATGGAAATAAATGTATTTGCTTTTCAATAATTACTTAGCAGTAGAGGGTTAGCCCATCACAGTTTTGAGAAAACAGCTTTTCACTTTTTCACTAGAATTTTAAAATGCTGAGATCTACTTAAAGATATGTTCTGTCCCCTTAAGCAAAAGAACACTTAGCCATGAATGCTCCCTACATCTCTACACCTGCTCCTAAGCTTCCCAGTACTATACATTTCTCAGCCATTCCATATGTGAACAAAGACCAGGCAATGAAAATAATGTCCTTAAGCTCAGGGTAATATGTGAAAAGACTGCATTGTCACAATTATTTAAGGAAAAAAATACACACACAAACTCACGCATATATGCATATAAGCTTATGATATAATAAAAGTTAGTTTAAAGACCTTAAGAGAAAGTATGGAGTGTATAACATAACACTTCTGGGAGTTTCAGCCTTAGGCAGTCAAACACCACGGCAGTATTTTGAACTGAAGATCTTCTGGGGAGGGGTATCCACACAGAAGGCAAGTACTCATTATTCTAGTTTCTTCTGGAAGTAGTATCCTTATTTACCTTATTTTAAACACATATTTAAAGTCATATTTATTTGATTCTAAATCTCTATTTTCCATGAGATCTTGCTCTTGCTAAGTGGGTTTTTCTCGAGGCATTTTTCAAAAGCATAAACCCCTAAGTTGATGAATAGTATTCTGGTATGTCATTAAACAAAATGTATGGATACCTTGGGGCCTGTAATAATATAATTTAATGTAATAAAAATAAAGTTTACTGAAAGAATAAAATGAAACAATTAACAAATCTCCCTAGTCTCCCTCAATTTGCGATTAAAGAACAATGCAATTTACCCTTTTAGCAATTATTTCAAAAGACCAAACTTGTGAAAATTAAAAGTTGTTATTAATAGAATGGGTCATTTTTTCACTCACTGGAGCAGGTAAAAGTACATGACATATTAAGTAATATAATTATCTTTTCCTTTTCATTTTGTGCATAACACCAACTAAACACCAAAAATTGGGAGAAAAAACTTTTAAATTAGTTTAAATACATTTAGGGATTATCGGTGTTTTAAAACTATTAAGGATTATTTCATTTCCAACACAACAAATAGCAAGTCGCTCAATGACTCCCAAGTAGTATATCGCTAACTAAAAATAAATTACACAAGCAAACAAGCAGCAGCAGCCATTGGCAAAAACAAAACAAAACAAAAAGCAACAAAAAACTCATCTTAATTTTTTCTTCAATGTTACATTGAAAAGAAATGATCACCAAATAAAATAATAGCATTTATATTCTTGACTTTTTAAAGTTCTTGGACATGAAGACATCTAAATTTGATTTCCAGAAATTGCTACACAGTCCTAACTTCATTGTCACTAGTCCTTTACTTAAAATGTAATTGTACAAGATAGTGGTTGAGATATTCCCATAAAGTAGCATAAGTAGTCATTTTACATTCTGGTTTATATGGAACAACCTCAGTTTATGACTGCTTTCCCAATTTGGAAGATAAAATAGTTGGTCACTGTTTTTCTACTATGAGCTCAGACTCTCTGATTCTGTGACAAACTTCCTACTTAGGCAAATAAATAAGAATTTAGGAGCTTGGTGGAAATGGGAACAAAGTTTTTAATAATTGGACCAGCAGAAATGGGTCAAATTTTCCTACTCTCTACCAGTTCACATCTCTTTAGCCTGACATGGAAGCTGAAATGTTATGGTCGCTTACTGTATATTTCTGAACACTTCTTCTACAGATGAAAGCACACAAATGCAAATCTCAGGTCTATTTGACACTGAGATACCCAAAGCCTCATGAAAACCAAAGCAAATATAATAAAATCACTTAAAATGCTTGACTGGCACATACCATGAAAAGGTAAACATTCTAGGTGATTGCATAAAAGTTTATTGTCACCAAAACTAAGAATAAAAGACCTTCGATTTTATCAATGAAATACTTAACAATTGAAAAATGCTACACTACTAGTTTCATAGTTGTAAAGCCGAAGACTGTCAACAAACTAGTAGTTACCTGATGAGCCCACCTGTCCTCCCCCAACCCAAGAGAAGCATTCATGTGCACATAACATGGAATTCTATCTTCTTAAAAAAACATTATTTGAAGACCAAGAGTTTGCCCCTGAGGGAAATAATTTATTAGCAGGTAGCAAGTGAGACAAAGAAATCTTTTCAATTGAGATAAAACGATGATGGAGCTAGAGATTACGCTGCTTTAGATTATTAAATAAATGCTTCTTCATCAATCAATAAATAATATTTTGTCCCAATGTTGACTGTCAAGGCAAGTAGTGAGAAAAGTCATATAAAATGAACTTTTAAGTTTTGAACTTTTAAGTGAAGCGATTCTAGCAAATCTCTCCAAATAGCATAACCAACGTTTCAAAATAAGACTTTTTTTTAAAAAAGGACATTTATTCTAAAGGAAAACGTTGAAATTGGGCTTACTCCAAGGAAAAAGTATTTTAAAACATTTCATAGATCCCTAGTTATTTTTTTTTATTTCAGATGGAAAAACGTCTTTTTAAATAATGTGTCATACTGACCCCTCATTATCCTCTCAGAAGCCTATGCTAGCTATGATATCCTAGGAAGAAATTAACAGCATAGGCAAAAACATATCAGCAAAAGTTAATTCATATATTCTTTAGGTTAAAAAAGCAATGTAAGCTGGCCTCGGTGGCTCAGCCTGTCATCCCAAGCCTTTGGGCGGCTGAAGTGAGTGGATTGCCTGAGCCCGCGGGTTTGAGACCCGCCTGGGCAGCGAGACCTCATCTCTACAATAAATCAAAAAATCAGCCGGGCGTGGCAGCACATGCCTGTAATTCCGGTTACTTGGAAGGCTGAGGTGGAAGGATCGCCTGAGCCCAGCAGGTCGAGGCTGCGGTGGCCAGGAGCGGCCACTGCACTCCAGTCTGGGCGACAGAGTGAGACTCCAACTCAAAAAAAAAAAAAGCAACGTAAGGACAATCAACCTCCTTTACACACACACACACACACACACACACACACACACACACACACATACACAAAGAGGCACCCTCCATACTGATAGAAAATCCACTTTAAAAATGCTTTTAAAATAATATTAATACAATTATTTTTAATGAACCACATGAGGGGAAAAAAGATTTACCTACATCCAAACTCATTCCTTCATTTTTATCCAATATTACAAGACAGGTCTATTTCTTGCCTACTAAGATGAAGAAAGATTTCACAAGTACAAGCTACCAAAAATAATGTTGAGTTTGTCCATGGTGAGAGAACCACAGTTTTGCTACAATGAACCACATGCTCACCAAGACTGGCATGGAGAACAATATCAGGACAGGCAAAGAAAAAGGAAGAAGTAGAGGGAAGCAAGAAGGGAAGTAGAAAGGAAGAGAAGGGGGGAGAAAGGATACTGTCATTCTCAGAATGGATACAAGGACATCCATGTAGCAGGCTCATTACTGAGGACTTAGCTATACCAATGCCACTCTGGCTCTCATGACTTAGTATAAATACAGATTCATTAAGGTCCCATTTTTGCAAAGTACATGAGTTTTATTAAAATGGATATTGCATTTAATTTGTTAGGTAAATTGATACTGCATCTATAATTAGACATTCCATCATATTAGAAGACTACTTTATCAACATGTATGCAGTAACTCATTATTATAATTTCCCTAAACAATGTCTCTGGAACTGCCACAAGAAAAACTGGTTTTAATAAAACACAGGATTATGTGGTGTTGGATGATTACTCCCAAAATACATTCAAGTGGGTCTGCTATGCACACTTACATAGAAATCTGCACCCAGAAAAGCTCATGGTTGAAAAATAAAGCATAAATTTAGTGTCAGGGTGCAGAGGCAAGAGAGTCTTTGGTAGTGAGCTGAAAAGTTATGACTGAGTTTCAATTCCTTTTACTGCTAACATAAACTAGAGTTAACCATTGGCATCAAAAATAAAGACTGTCAGGACAAGGAGAAAAATGGCATATGTGGTGTCAGTGCATTTGAGAACACAAGCTATCTCAGGGAACACCAAGACCCTGTCTTACTCTTTATGAAAGCACCTACAATGCAGGCATGTAAATATTTCACATTATTGCTTTTTGAAGCTGGAAACTTAAAACAGATCCTGGAAAGAAGCCCAAAAGAGTGGTGATTAAAAGAGCAAATGAATCCTATCAAGACCAGAAATTATCAGGATTTTGTACACAATGGCACGATTATAATTATAAATTATATAAATGTGGGTTCTGAAATGTCAGTCACCATAGGAACTTCTGAAACATAAATATTTAGACCTCTTCCTACTAAAAGTCAGGAATTTTACCTCTT
>JAPVLO010004559.1:0-14345 GCA_027257055.1 Cephalopachus bancanus | reverse complement strand
ATGGTAGCGCGCACCTGTAGTTCCAGCTACTGGAAGGCTGAGGCAGAAGGATCGCCGGAGCCCAGCAGGTCAATGCTGTGGTGGCCGGGAGCGGCCACTGCACTCCAGTCTGTGTGACTGAGACTCCAACTCAAAAAAAAAAAAAGTCTCCCATGTTTTGTTTTTAGAGATGTATTTATTTCTTGAGAATCTCTTGGTCTAAACATCTAATAGTTTATGTTTCTAACTATCAATTACAAATGCAATTTCTTCAGATTTTATGAATGTGTTATATTCGCAATAAGTTAAGTATAAAGAAACATATTTCAAAATGTCTGACTCTCTGAAATCTAATTGGAAATGTAAAAATTTAGTCATCCAGTTATGTTTTCTATACAATACCAAACATATGATGTTTTGATACCACCAGTCATAAGTAGATAGACACAACCAAAGTTAGCAGAAGCTTGTACTGCTAGACTATGAACAGAAATATGATCCAAATGGTTAGTAGGGGAAAAATTATGAAGGTAATCTTATATTTTTTTATTATAAGGGCATACAGGTACTGTAAAGAATTATAAAGTTGTTCTCTTTCCCTAACAAGGAGTTTTTCTGGCCAACAAGTTCATCTCTTTCACCTACTCAAGTATACACATCATAGTACTTGTGGGAGAGTAAGGACTATGTCTTATCCAATTATAGGGATATTATTTTCCTTCTGTGCTGTCTATATTTTAAGACCATGTAATTAATTTGTATGTGCAAAATCACACCTGTTAGATTTTTTTTTAAAGAAATGTCTGCATTATCCTGCTGCTTTTCTTTACATAAGATTATTTACATCATCTTGAGCAACATTTTGGTGCATGTGATGTTCTCATTCTTATAGCATATCTTTTCAAATACAAAATTAATCTTCAGCCTTAGCTTATGAATATGGTAACTTCACTTTTTTTAATAAAGGAAAAATATTTCATTTTGATTTTGATATCTAGAAGAAGAGTTACGGACATTTGTCTTAGGCATTTGATATAAATTTATTTTTTTACTGCCTTTAATTTAATTTAATTTATTTTTTATTTTTTTGAGTTGGAGTCTCACTCTGTCACCCAGACTGGAGTGCAGTGGCTGCTCCCGGCCACCGCAGCCTCGACCTACTGGGCTCCGGTGATCCTTCCGCCTCAGCCTTCCAAGTACAGGAACTACAGGCGTGCGCTACCACGCCCAGCTAATTTTTGATTTATTGTAGAGATGAGGTCTCGCCAAGTTGCCCAGGCAGGTCTTGAACCCGCGGGCTCAGGCAATCGACTCACCTCAGCCTCCCCAAGGCGCGGGATTACAGGCTGAGCCACCGAGCCTGGCTATTGCCTTTAATTTTAAAGAGAGCAATTAATTAATTTTAAAGGAAGTACCTCCAAATAATATTTGTTGAAACAAATATTTTGTACAAGAACTAATTATGTCCTTGAATGATCTACCCTGTCACATAAAATTACAAGAGGATAACTCCTTAGTTGTTTTTGTTTTTGTTTTTTTAACCCTTGGCCTCTCACCTTCTTCTTGCTCTTATGTCTTTTTAATTACAAAGCTTCTGCTTTGTAATCTCCAAATATCCTTTAGGTCAGTAAAGCAAAGTATGAAGCATTTGAAATTGTACTTGTTCCTATTTGCTCTATGACTAAATGTGGACATATGTATAGGCAGAATGCATAGTGGTTAAGAATCTTATTCAAGCTACTTAATAAAGTGTATTCCTAGAAAGAGCTGAAGACAGGTTTTCTTTGGTCTATTTTTGGCTGAGTGCAGTGCTTTGGCCTTGGGCAAGTTGCATAAACTTTCTCAAATTTATATAAACTCAGATTGTACAAAATGAGAGGAACAAAGAATCTCTGATTTGGATAGTCTTTTATTTACTTCTCATACAGAAGTAAAACATATTCTCAGAAAAACTGATTGATGGCTTCTATTCCCTACATATCATTTGCTCTGAAAGTTATGTTGCTAGCAAGCAGGAAATCTTCAGTTTGCAAATCCCCATATGATATTCTCAGGGTGTTTGTAAAGATTTGTGAAGTCACATACATGAATGGTAAAGCCAGAATTTGAATCCAGGTTATCTGACTTGAGATTCTATACCTTTGGGTTATTTAACCTCTTTGTCTTAATTCCCTCATTTGTTAAATGACAATAATGATAGTTCTTAGCTTATAAGGCTGTTGTGTAGATTAGATGGGTTGACTCATGAAAAGTGTTTCAAACAGCACCTAGAACATAGTAATTCTTAACAAATGTTACCTGCTATTGTTATTCTCATCAGTAGGAGTGAAAGCCCTTGTTTGAAAGGAGATCATAGATTGGTCATTTGAACAGAAGTAGACTTCTTAGCAGTGGCAGCCATTGTTATAGGAAATAATTTTTTTTCCCCTTGAATCAAGGTCTCACTCTGTCCCAGGCTGAAATGTAGTGGCATGATAATGACAATCATGGCTCACGGCAGCCTCGACCTCCTGGGCTCAGGTGAACCTTCCACCTCAGCATCCCAAATAGCTGAGACTATAGGCACATGCCACCACTCCCAGCTAATACTTCATTTCTTTTCTTGTCTTTCTTTTTTTAGAGACAAGGTCTCACTTTGTTGCCCAGGTTGGTTAAACTCCTGAGCTCAAGCAATCTGCCCACCTCAGCCTCCCAAAGTGCTGGGATTACAGGCAGGAGCCACGATGCCTGGCTTGAAGGTGTTTACACAAAGGGTATTGAAGACTATGTAAGTGGTTTGCAAAATGTGTAGTCCCTGGATCCCTGGACCGGCAGTGTCAGCATCATCTGGGAACTTGTTAGAAATACATATTTTCTGACATCATCTTAGACATGCTGAGTCAGAAACTCTGGGACTGGGGCTCAGCAATCTGTCTTGACAAGCCCTTAGAGATAATTCTGACGCACTGCAGCAGCTACAACTTGTAACTCTCTTCTGCTCCCGCGATTTACAGTGCTCATACTTGCTTGTGATTCAGTCTCTGACCTGGGACTGTTATAGCTAATTCTATAAGGATCCGACTCTTAATATAGTAGGGAAAGCAGACATCTGCAGGTAGTGAAATTCAAACTTTCTAGTGTCTTAAACATATGTGAAATCTGTTACATTTTGTTTTATTACCTAGAGGCAGTCAGGGTTCAGTTTCAGACAGATATGTGATCAAATATAGGTTTGGGGAATTACAAAAAACTCCTATAATGATATAGGTAAGACCATACCAACAGAGTTTTATGTCTTGGAGCTTTTACACATACTACTTCCCTTTGCCTGGAGTGTCTTCACCAGTTTTATCCACTTGGCAAGCCACTCTCATCCTTCAGAACCCTCCTCAATCTTTACATTCTTTGTTCATATAAGTCCTTCTCTAACTATCCTTTTCAACTGCGGCCCCCACACAGAACCCTACACTAATCACTCACTTCACTCTGCTGTATTTGAGCCTTATGCATATGTTTACAGCTGTACCAGTCACATTATATGAAATTCCTTATCTGCATTTGTGTTGTCCCTATTAGAGTATGACTGCTTTATGTCTTCTGCCTAGCACAGCAATGGATCTTTTCCAAAATTCCAAGAACCTGAAATGTGTTAAATTTAGCTGTGGTGTTTTGTAGCAGGTGTTGTTGGGGGTGGGGGAGAGACAAGGAATGAGTCTACTCAAGCAACGGATGCAACTACTTTTCTCCCACATTTTCTTCCTACCTGCCTGGACCTTGAAAACTTTTTCAGTTTGGAATACCTGTGGCTTTTACTCAACGTTAGTGAATTCAAAATGACTAAACACAACTTTAAGGGAACAGTATGAACCACTTAAATATCATCGGTTGTAAGACTGAGTAGATTGGGCTGCAAGTTAGATAACCTGGTTTCCAGTTCAGGTTCTTTCTCTAAATAGCTGAGTGATCTTAAATTCAAGTCACACAAACCTTCTGTTTCTTGGTTTACTCCCCCCCCCCCGCCATTTATCCTTTCAAGAGTGAATCTTTTGTTTTCTACTCTGCCAAATGAGGGGTTTGGAGATGATCTCCAATATCACTGACAGATTTAAACTTTTGCAAGCCTACAAGTTAATAATGATTTTTGTGTTTACTTTAGAAAAACTTAAAACTTTTTCTTTTAAACATATTACAAAATAGGGCAAAATTGTGAGTAAATAGTGCAATAATGTTTGCATTGAATTTGAAAACAGTAGTGAATTCACCTCTACTTTTTTTTTTTGAGTCAGTCTCACTCCGTCATCCAGGCTGGAGTGCAAAGCCACATTCATGGTCACTCTAGCATCGACCTGCTGGGCTCCGGTGATCCTTCCGCCTCAGCCTTCCAAGTAGCGGGAACTACAGGCATGCACTATCACGCCCGGCTGGTTTTTTATTTATTTATTGTAGACACGAGGTCTTGTCAAGTTGCCTGGGTTGGTCTCAAACCTGTGGGCTGAGGCAATCCACTCGTCTCAGCCTCCCAAAGTGCTGGGATTACAGGCTTGAGCCACCAAGCCCGGCCTCACCTCTACTTTCAATATTTATATACAGATTTCAACCTCTTCTCAATACTCCTGTTGCTGCTACCTACTCCGAGCTACTCTCTCTCCTCTTTGTGTGGATTCTTGCAATAGCTTCCTGACTGGGCTCTTTACCTAAGACTTTTCCCCTTCAACCTATTTTCCACACAGCAGCCAGAGTGACCCAGTTAAAACATAAAATAAGATAAACTACCTTCTCTGCTCAATCCCCTTCATCACACACCATTAAAAGCACAAGCCAATGACCTGTGACCAATAAAATTTCATATAATCTTACTCATTGCTCCTGACTTCATCCTTCTTGTTGTTCCACTTCTCTCTTTCCACTGGTCTCCTTGCTGTCCCTAAAACACACCAACCATGTTCCTGTCTGAAGGCATTAGTATATCCCCATCCTCCTGGAATGTTCTTTTTCCAAATATCTGAATAGCCCATTTCTTCATCTTCTTCACAACTTACTCAAAAGGCAGGTCTTTTCTCAGGGAAGGTCTTTTTCTGGTTAAATAAATTTCAATTCCTATCCTGAATACTCCAGCCTTCTTTGGTTACTCGAATTTTGTTTTTTTCCTCCAGAACTCTTACCACTATGTAATATACCTACTTATTTTGTTATCTCTTTTTGCCACTAAAATGTTCCCCCATATACCACATGTTTTCTTCACTCCATACTTGCTTATGTTATTTCTTCTACTTGTTATGTCATCCTCTAAAGGCAAGATTGATTACCTTTTGTCTTTGAAACATTTTTCTTATTTATTTAACTGTAAAGTCCTGCTTTTTCCTATGAACAAACTGTCCATCTCTTAAGATTTTATGCAGTTGAATCTGTGTGTATTGATTGTGTATTCGACTTAGTCTTTCTAAGTTATGAACTTCTTCAGGGTATTGACTATGCCTGCTTTATCTTAGTGATGTCCTGTAATAAGGCCTTAACAGTGGATAAGGACTTAGTAATGGATGTGGATAGGTCAATTTATAGTAACAGTAGTAAAGCAGGTTACCATTTACAAATAAAGACGTAATTGGAATGTAATCTCCATAGGGGCAAGAAGATTTGTCTGCATTTTGCACTGTTGTGTCTCTGGCACCTAGAATGCTACCTGACACATATGTATTAGGTAGTCAATCTTTGTTAAATAAATGAATGAGAGTGAATTTACAAAATAATTCCATAAAAAATGATTATGATTTTGTATGACAACATTCTGCTTAAGGGATTAATGCAGATTGGACCATACTTGCATTTTATTTTGAGAATGGCAGATAAATTGAGGGAATTCAAGGGAAGGATAAGGAAGTCATTTTCCATTTGAAAACAGGAAGAAAATGCTGAGTCTGGTAAAAAGTGAACTCTGGGGCAATAATAGTATAAGAAGACACTCTTGCCATGTTATATATACCTTCAAAGTGTTCTGTGAATATATATCTGTGGTGATAATTATAGAGATGTCATTTTTCTGAAAGTATAATTTGTGAATGGTACAATTGCTCATAAACAGGGAACCATTGTTTTTATAATTCTTCTAGAGCCAGCAGTCTAAATATAACCTCATGCAGTAGAAAAATAAAATATATACTCAGGTATTTTAAGAGTAAGAAATACATTAAAAGAGGATGCTTCTTGAAATAGTAGAAAAGGGGAGTAGAGTTTTGTTGAGTTAGATTAGAGATTATTTTAAAATTCCAGAAATTCATTACCTGAGGCTCTGAAATGTGAGTTTTATTTGCTCAAAATAAAGTAGAAATTCAATTCTACTATATCCATATCCTGTGTTTCTTCTTCTACATAAATTATTGCTTGCAAGGTTGTATGGATCTGTCCATATTCTTATATTTTAAAGCAGGATTTATTGAGAGGACAGAAAAGCTCCCACAGTGGGAGGGGACCCAAAGGGGTTGCCCCCATATTCTTCATTAATGGTAGTGGAGTTTGTTACGTGTGGCTGGTTTGATTAACATTGTTCATAGCCACCAACTAAATAAGGAGTAAATCATAGATGTATGTTCATGTGGACTGGTATTTTCCAGGACATACTACCATGAAGTATAAAAGAAGACCTGTATATTTTCTTTTAAAAAATTTTTTTGGAAGGTTCCAGTAAGATGGTGACTGCATAGGTGGAATTGTGAGATTCTCTGAACGTGAGTTCCCAAAAAGACTCTTACTTTCCTCCCCCCACCCCCCCTGCCCACCACCAGCCACACCGGTCCAAGGCCCAGGGACCCTCAGTCCCACACAGGGCCAGATATTGCGGCCCTCAGCTACCCTGCTCCACTATACGTGGCCCCCGCCTGCCACGTGGGAATCTCGGCTCTCACCCCAGCTACATCATCTCACCCAGCACCAAGCCACCGGTCACCCAGGGAGTCTCTAGGCACCCGCCCTTCAGAGATACCAGCTCCATTTCTGACTGAAGTACCCTGTAAGGGGCCCAAAGCCACTCTCACCTCTCATCACCTGCCTTTTGGAGCTTTGGAGCTCTGGGCCCACCCTGGCTGAAACACCCAGGGTACGACCCCATGCTTGTGTAAGGGAACACATCTTCAGGAGGTGCTGGGAACTCCCAGCTTCCTCCTTCACCCCAGCCTGCTGGTGGCACACCGGATCCAGTGCCCAGCTGTGCAACTGATCCCCAGTGCCTCGCATGCCACCACAGCCCATCATAGTGGATCGCCCAGGGACCTAGATAAGTGGAGAGAAAGGATCCATGAAAGAGGAGCTGCCCACCTTGGCCATTTTCCAGGCAGAGATTTGCATTGCCCTGCCCACCTATGAGCACCTTCCACCTTGGTTCCTAAGGTAACGCGCTTAACGGGAGACAAATCCCCTCCCCTACGCTGAATCAGACACAGGAAACTCAACATTGCAGAGCGCTCAGGCAGCAGGCTAAAAGAACAAACCCTAGCTGCGAGTAAATCTAGCTACCTGCCATGAAAGCAAAGGGTAGAGGCTGGAGATCAGAGCTGAAGAGACTTTAGACACTCAGGAAAGATTCCAGAGCTAGTCTGGTTTCTTATTTTGACTTTTTATTTTATCATGTTGTTTGCTTTTTGTTTGCTTTTTGACTTAGACTGTTTGTGTTGGGGAAAACGCATCAAAAGGCATGATTTTATTGTACTATCTTTGTGTGGTTACCGGTATGCTTTAGGGAATTTTGCTTGTGTGTCTTTTTCACTTCTCTGGCCTTGTGTCTCTTTTTCACCAGTCAGTTGGTATGTATGTCTGTTTTCCCTCTCACTCTTCTCTCTTTCTAACTTTCCACTGACCCCCCCCTTCCTCCATTATTTTCCTCTTTTGTCCCTCCTTTTGTTCCAGGGACCAAACTTATATCCCACTACACAGACAGATTGTAAGGCAGCGGGAAATAGGTTCCAATGTGCCCTACACCTGTTGGTGGATGCTGGAATCAGCAGATAGATTCTGAATCACAGCTTCCCCCTCAATTAAACCTCAAAACTGCATAAAGTATAGCCTGCAACCCACACTCCAGCCTCAAAAGTGAACAAAGCCAGAAGACCCTCATAAGGAAGAACAGGATATTGCACAAGTGAAGCAAAAGCAACCCAGCCTTCCCTGAAAAACAGAATTAAAGAAGGGAAGGGAAAGGGGGAGAGAAAGAAAAATATACACAAATGAAGAAAAACCAAAAGAAGAATATGGGTCTCTCCCAGACCCCTGGGAGGACAGACACTGAGAAAAGTGACTTCAGAATGCAAACAATGAAGAACCCCCAGAATGACTGGTCTAAAACTACAAACCTAGATACCAAGACATTAATATCTTGATAAATAAAAAGAATTGAGGAGAGACAAGAAGAAACTAGGAAGGAGTTGATAACTGAGATAACAGTAATAAAGAATACTGTGAATGAAGTAAATAACAAACTGATAAGCATGGAAAGCAGAATTAGCCAAGTAGAAGAAAAAATCTCAGAGTTTGAGGACCAAAATATAGAACTAACCCAAACTGTTAATAACACAGAAAACAAGATTAAAAAGACAGAACAAAACCTTTAAGAGATGAGTGATTACTTCAAGAGAAAGAACTTAAGAGTAATTGGCCTTCCTGAAACAGAGAAACAGAAACCACCTTGGAACAAACATTCCATGAGATTATTGAAGAAAACTTCCCTCATCTTATCAGTGATGCAAAAATTCCCAAACAAGAGATTCAGAAAACCCCTGCAAGACAACAAATGAGAAGACCAACTCCCAGACACATAATAATTCACCTAAACAAAGTAGGTATAAAAGAAAAAATCCCAAAGGCAGCAAGAGAAAAAGGCCAGATTACCTACCATGGAAGACCAATTGGAATAGCAGCAGATTTATCTACAGTAACCCTGCAGGCTAGGAGAGCTTGGAGCCCTATCTTCAAAGTCCTAAAAGATAAACAATTTCAACCAAGAATAATCTATCCAGCCAAGCTAAGCTTCATCAGCAAGGGAGAATTAAAATCTTTCCCAGATATCCAATCCCTAAGAACTTATGCTGCCACCAGACCACCTCTACATGAAATACTTAAGAAAGTGCTAAACACAGAAGAAAAGTAAAAAAGAACAGCATTTTTCACTAGAGTACAGGAAAAAGAATAAAATACTCATGAACCAACTCCAAAACCAAAAGAAAGACAACAAACCAAGAGAATCAACAACAAAAACTCTATAAGAACTCTATGATGGGGACCAACTCACATTTCAAAAATTAGCCTGAATGTGAATGGACTAAAAGCACCACTGAAAAGACACAGAATGGCAAAATGGATAAAATATCACTAGGCAGCAATATTCTGCCTTCAAGAGACCCATCTCACTAGAAAGGACACGCACAGACTCAAAGTAATAGGATGGGAAACAAATATTCAGGCGAATGGAACACAAAAGAAAGAGGAGTTGCGATCCTAATTTCAGACAAAATACCTATCAAAAATTTAAAAAGATACAGAAGGCCACTACATAATGATAAAAGGTTCACTCCATCAACAAGAAATATCTATCCTAAACATATATGCACCCAACATAGGAGCACTAACTTTCATAAAGCAGCACCTAGGAAAACTAAAGAAAGATATTGACTCTAACACCATCATAACTGGGGACTTTAATACCCCACTCACAACCCTAGACAGATCATCAGGACAAAAAAAATCAACAATGAGATCCAGAACCTCAATATGACCCTTGACCAAATAGACTTAATTGATACCTACAGAACACTCCAACCAACGATCACAGAATATACATTCTACTAAGCACTGCATGGAGCATACTCTAAGATCGACCACATACTTGGCCATAAATCAAGCATAAGCAAATTTCAAAAGATTGAAATTTTGTCATGCACCTTCTCATACTACAGTGGAATAAAAATAAACATCAACACCAACAAGCTTCATCCCAAACCCACAAAGATTTGGACAGTAAACAGCATGATGCTAAACAACTCCTGGGTCAACAATGAAATCAAAACAGAGATTAAAAGATACCTGGACAAATGAAAATGAAGAGACATCTTACCAAAACTCTGGGACGCCATGAAAGCTGTAGTAAGAGAGGAATTCATATCCCTACAAATGCACATGAAGAAAATGGAAGGATCACAAATCAACAGCCTAACAAGTCACCTTAGGAAGCTGGAAAAGCAAGACCACCAAAACCCTAACTGCAGCAGAAGAATCCAGATCACCAAAATAAAAACCCAAATACAGGACATAGAAGACAAAAATATAATACAAAAAAATCAATGAAACAAAAAGCTGGTTCTTTGAAAGGATAAACAAGATCGATGGTCCTTTAGCTAGATTGACCAAGAAAAAAAGAGAACATGCCCAAATAAATACAATCAGAAACATAAAAGATGAAGTCACATCTGACCCCGAAGAAATACAAAAGATCATTAGAGACTACTAAGTACACTTGTATGGAAACAAACTGGATAACCTTAAGGAAATGGAAGACTTTCTGATATCACACAACTTGCCTGGGTTGAAACAAGAAGAAATCGAGACCCTAAATAGACAATCAAGTAAATTGACTATGTAATAAGAAAACTACTTACAAGAAAAAAGCCCTGGACAGATGGCTTTCCAGCAGAATTCTACAAGACATTTAAGGCAGAGCTGATACCAATCCTACTGAAAGTATTCCAGGCGATTGAGAAAGATGGAACCCTCCCCCAAAATCATTCTATGAAGCTAACATCACATTGATACCCAAGCCAGGTAAAGATCCAACAAAGAAAGAGAACTACAGTCCAATATCTTTGATGAACACAGATGTCAAAATTCTGAACAAGATCCTAGCAAACCAGATTCAAAAACACATCTCAAAAATCATCCATCATGACCAAGTAGGCTTCATCCCTGGGACGCAAGGCTGGTTCAATATTCACAAGACAGTAAATGTAATTAAATACATTAACAGACATCAGAACAAAAACCACATGATTACATCATTAGATGCAGAAAAAGCTTTTGATAAAATCCAGCACCCCTTCTTGATAAAAACCCTTGAACACCTAGGTGTACATGGAACATACCTCAAAATAGTAAAAGCCATCTATGAGAAACCC
The DNA here is from genome assembly GCA_027257055.1 of Cephalopachus bancanus. Classification (NCBI taxonomy): domain Eukaryota; kingdom Metazoa; phylum Chordata; class Mammalia; order Primates; family Tarsiidae; genus Cephalopachus; species Cephalopachus bancanus. The sequence goes on along the minus strand of JAPVLO010004559.1, from coordinate 3,237 downwards.
ACAGCTAGCATACTCCTAAACAGACAAAAATTGGAACCATTTCCCCTGAAAACTGGAATAAGACAAGGATGTCCACTCTCTCCCCTCCTGTTCAATATAGTATTGGAAGTCCTAGCTAGAACAATCAGAAAAGAGAAGGCCATCAGGGGTATCCAAATAGGAAAAGAGGAAGTCAAGTTATCCCTCTTTTCCGACGACATGATCGTGTACCTTGAAAACCCAAGAGAATCTGTCAAAAGCCTCCTTGCACTGATAAAGGACTTTGGCAAGGTCTCAGGTATAAAATAAATGTGCAAAAGACAATTGCATTTCTTTATACCAATAATAAACAAACAGAAACCCAAATAAAAAACACAAGCCCATTCACAATAGCCATAAAAAAAATGAAATACCTTGGCATCTTCCTAACCAGAGATGTGAAAGACCTTTACAATGAAAACTACAAAACCCTGCTCAAAGAAATCAAGGATGGCACAAACAAGTGGAAAAATATCTCATACTCATGGATTGGAAGAATCAACATTGTGAAGATGTCCATCTTACCTAAGGCAACCTAGAGATTTAATGCAATACCCATCAAATTACCAGCAACATTCTTCTCAGAGCACCAGCAACATTCTTCTCAGAGCTAGAAAAAAAAATAGAGGAATTCATATGGAAAGACAAACGACCAAGAATAGCCAGAACAATCCTCAACAACAACAACAACAACAACAAAAAACAAAGCAGGGGGTATCACACTACCAGACTTCAAACTTTACTATAAAGCTACAATAATCAAAACAGCTATTGGTACAAAACAGGTATTGGTACAGGAACAAGCATATAGACCAATGGAATAGAATCGAGATTCCAGAAGCAAAACCTCAATTTCTCAACCAACTCATCTTCGACAAAGCCTCCACCACCTACCACTGGGGAGAGGAGAACCTATTCAGTAAATGGTGCTGGGAAAACTGGCTGACCACATGCAGAAGATTGAAACAGGACCCCTATCTATCCCCACACACAAAAATGAATTCTAAATGGATCAGAGACCTAAATGTAGAACCTCAAACCATAAGAACCTTAGAAAATGCAGGACATACCCTTATGGAAATTGGAACTGGCATCCAATTCCTGAACAAAACCTGAAACCCACAGGCCATAAGAGATAAGATAGACAAGCGGGACCTCGTTAAACTGACAAGCTTCTGCAAAGCCAAAGAAATGATCAAGAGAGCAGGGAGACAGCCCACAGACTGGGAAAAAGTATTTGCCAACTCCAGGTCTGACAAAGGCTTAACATCTTGGATCTACAAGGACCTCAAATGTGCTGAAAAGAAAAAAACAAACAACTCATTATATAGTGGGCAAAAGATATGAACAGACACTTCTGAAAGGAAGACATCTGAGCAGCCAAGAGACACATGAAGAAATGTTCAACCTCACTAATCATCAAGGAGATGCAAATCAACACCACACTGAGATACCACCTAACTCCAGTTAGAATGGCAATTATCAATAACCCAAAAAATAACAGTTGCCGGAGAGGGTGCGGTGAAAAGGGAACACTTCTACACTGTTGGTGGGAGTGCAAACTAGCGCAACCTCTGTGGAAAACAGTGTGGCGATTCCTAAAACCTCTAAATATCGACCTCCCATATGACTCCGCAATCCCCCTACTGTGAATATACCCTGAAGAACTCAAATCACTCTATAAAAAAGATACCTGCACATACATGTTTATCGCTGCATTGTTCACAATTACAAGAACCTGAACCCAACCATGCTGTCTATCAAAAGAGGACTGGATTTAGCCAGACTCTGTGGCTCAGCCTGTAATCCTGTGCCTTTGGGAGGCTGAGGTGAGTGGATTGCCTGAGCCCGCATGTTTGAGAACTGCCTGGGCAACTTGGTGAGACCTCATCTCTACAATAAATCAAAAAAATTAGCCGGGCGTGGTAGTGTGCACCTGTAGTTCGAGCTACTTGGAAGGCTGAGGCGGAAGGATCACCAGAGCCCAGCAGGTCGAGGCTGTGGTGGCCGGGCGTGGCCACTGCACTCCAGTCTGGGTGACTGAGTGAGACTCCAACTCACACACACACAAAAAAGGACTGGATTTAAAAAATGTGGTATATATACACAATGGAATACTATGCAGCCATAAAAAAGAACAAAATTATGAACTTCGCAGCAACCTGATTGGAACTAGAGTCTATAATACTGAGTGACTTCTCACAGAAACAAAGATCTGAGTATCACATGTTCTCACTCATATAGTGGACCTTGAACATCTATCGTAATAATATAAGAAAAGGATTGACAGTGGTCGGAAACTATGGGCGGGGGAGAGAGGGGAAGGGAGGTGGTATTAATGTAGTCAATATCTGTCTGGGGATGGGGAGACACCCCTTATCAATAAGGGTATCTGAACCAAGCATATTTGTATACCTAACCCTTAACTGTACTCTACAATATTAAAATTAAAAATATGGTTTTTTAAAAAAATTTTATTTTGAAGGTGTGGGGTACTATTCAGGGTTAGGTATACAAATGTTCATTATGCAGCTACTCTTGTTGATAAGGTGTGCCCCTACTTCCCCTGGCAGTTTCCCACTACTGCCAATCCCTTTCTTATATTATTGTGATAGTTGTTCAAGGTCCACTTATGAGTGAGAACATGTGGTACACAGTTCTTGTTTCTACATTAGATAATTCAGTATTATAGACTCTAAGTCCATCTAAGATGCTGTGAAGTTCATAATTTTGTCCTTCTTTATGGCTGCATAATATTCCATCGTATATGTGTACCACATTATTTTTATCCAATCCATTTTGATGGGCAGCATGATTGGTTTCATGTTCTTGCTATTGTGTATAATGCTGCAATAAACATGTGTGTGCACGTTTTTTTTCATAGAGTGATTTGGGTTCCTCTGGGTATATTCCTAGCAGGGGGATTGCAGGTGGTAGGGAAGGTCAATGTTTAGATCTTTTAGGAATCATCACACTGTTTTCCATGGAGGTTTTACTAGTTTACACTCACACCAACAGTGTAGAAGTGTTCCCTTTCTCTGCATCTTCTCCAGCATCTTTTTTTTTTTTTTTTTAGTTATTGATGATGGTCATTTTGACTGGAATTAGGTGGTATCTCAATGTGGTCTTAATTTATATTTCTTTGATGACTAGTGAGGTGAGCATGTTTTCATGTATCTGTTGGTGCTCCATGTTTCTTTTGAGACGTGTCTATTTTTC
>JAPVLO010004558.1:0-14614 GCA_027257055.1 Cephalopachus bancanus | reverse complement strand
CTGAACTCGGCAGCAGAGACCCACTGACCTCAGGCAAGCTGCAGCAGAGTTCCCAAAGCAGGCTTTCTGCAACAGTGACACGCACCCTCTACAAGGCCAAACCTGCAGCCAGGTGGGATGGCAAGCTGTCGGCTACCCTGTACTCTCTCCCATCTTGGCTGCTTCCCCTCAGGGGGCGCCAGCCTTCCACAGGTCCCAGAGGAGTGGGGGAGGCACTTCACTCACTTGATCACCATGGCTGAGGCCTGGCAGTCCTTGGAAAGTCCAACTGAGGTGTAGTTGCTGTTACTGAACCTCACTTTGATGCGCCGTCTACAGGCCTACAGCCTGAACTACGACGCCCAACAGAACACCTGTGCAACTAGGTAGCCCTCAAAACAGCCACAGCAAGACTCTATCTAGCTGCAACAAGGGGACCACAGTATTGGCTCTTCAAAGATACTCAGAAGGGAACCCAATCGACCATAGACAGCATATACCACAGCCATCCCCGTAAAGGACAAAAAAGTAGAAAAAAATAAAAGAGCTCCACCCCAAAGATAGCAAACAAATTGGGGTGGGAGTGGGGGTTGGGGAGAGGCATTAGCACCCATAGAGGGGAAGAAATCAATGCAAGAACTCCAGCAAAAAAAAAACCCAGAATGCTTCCCCCCATGTGATCGCTGCAGCTCCCAAGCAATAGATCATATACAGAGCAAATTGTCTTTTGACAGATGTAGAATTAAGAATATGGGTGGTAAAGAAATTCATCAGGATCCAAGAGAAAATGGACTTGTATATAAGAAAGGCCATGAAAACAGTTCAATAATTGAAAGTGAGGTAGTCATTCTAAGAAAGAGCCACACAGGACTCTGGGAATTAAGCACTTGCTGCAGAATTTTCTTTTCTTTTTTTAATTTTGATATTGTGGGGTACAGTTTAGGGTTAGGTATACAAATATGCTTCGTTCAGGCACCCTTGTTGATAAGGGGTGTCTCCCCATCCCCAGACAGATATTGACTACTGTTAATCCCACCTCTCTCCCCTCCCCCCCATAGTTTCCCACCACTGTCAGTTTTTTTTGTAAAAGTATTATAGTGAATGTTCAAGTTCTGCTATATGAGTGAGAACATGTGATACTCAGATCTTTGTTTCTGTGAGAGGTCACTCAGTTTATTGACACTAGTTCCATCCAGGGTGCTGCAAATAACTCCAGTGAGAGTGGCAATTATCAATAACTCAAAAAATAACAGTTGCTGGAGAGAATGTGGTTAAAAGGATTTTCAAAAACACAACCCCAAGCCTTAACAACAGACTCACCAAGCAGAGGACGGATTTCAAAACTTGAAGACCAATCCTTCGAAGCAACCCGGTCCGATAAAAATAAAGAATTTTAATAACAAGACAAACTCTTAGCTAGAGTTAGGGCCTCCTGTGGGGAAGGCTGCCCAATTCAAATGAAGATGGAAATTCAGATTCTGGAGCTTGAGGAAACCTCTGGAGGTCATATGTAAATTCAATCCCTTGATTCTGGTGATGGTTTAAAGAGGTATTTAGCTTTTTCAAATTTTACACTTTGAATACGTTTGGTTTTTTTGTGCAGACTTCAATAAAACTGCTTTAAAAAATATTCTGTGCATGCTGTTTGGCAGGTTTTGGAAAATCACAAGATTAATAAAACAGGAAAGCATCAATACACTCTTAAAGAAATCAAATAATATTCTTTTTTCTTAATTTTTATGACTACCTAAGACTTTGCTTCAAAATTAAACCCATATATCAAATAATATACTGTGTAATAATATTCATTTGGAATTTCATAACTTGGTGGCACTATCTTTTGTATTTTGTCCATGTGTCTTTGAGGGTTAGTGTTAACAATTAGTTTGCAGTTGGTTTGACACCAAGTCTCACCACATCAGCCCACCACATTTCAACTGTGAAAGGGAAGGAATGGTGACACTTTTCAAAAACCAATGAGAAAATTTACCTTAAAATATTTTTTCTAGTACACCAGTACTTGGTTAAATTGACTTCAGACAAGCCACTACATTCATTAAAGTAAATAATTTGTAAGCTATCATACCCAGTTGGTTAATAACGACAGCCTTGTGGTACTAGCATTACGATCCAAATATATCACTTTTTCCCTCTTATAACCAGTATGAGGCATACTATGCTGTCAATCTACTTACAATTAAGCTATCAACTAAACAAGTCAATTGATTGATACCTACACTCTCTCTCAAGCATAGTGCTCCATCCTTCAACTTGGTACATAATTTAACTCAGCTAACAGCCAACATCTGTCATGTTAAATACCACAGTTTCCTAGACTTTTGGGGACTAGATAGATAACATTTGTGTTTTTATTGTTCCTTTCTTGCCATGATGCCACATGATGATCTGAAGGACCACAGAAAAAGCCAAACTAGTTCTCACCAGAGTCAAAAGAGAATCTTGAAACACAGCAGGAGGATTTCTGTGAATTATGAAATGAAAAGTGATTTAAATCCTTGGTAAACACTGACCAACATGGAAAAAAATTTTTTTTCCTATTGATTATCTTACTTACCAAACACCTTGATTGTGACTTTTAGTTATTTTGTTCAAGAAGTGAGCCCAAGACATTTGGGTGTTAGTAGTCATAATACAAACTTTATTATTTGACTATGTATATAGATATGCATATAAATATTAAGCTATATAATAAGAAACACTCAATACTTGAAATTCTTGAAATTAAGCCTATGTGATATTTATAACTTCCTAAAAGTTACTTCTGATAATCCTATGAAAGATGAACCAAAACTAATATTAAACTTTACCTTCACTAAAATCTATGACCCATAGTAAATATAGAAATCTTTGCCTCACAGTCAGCTTTCTGAAAAAGGGCCCCCCACTCAGCATGAGTGTCTTCTTGGCACCAGATATTTAGGGTGTATCTGAGAACCTAGAAGTTAAGGCACAACCACAAATGGTGCATCCTTGGGCTCTACAATCTCAGAACCCAGGGATCAGGATCTGCAACCCAATTTTTTCCCCATAAATAGTGCCCTCCCTTTCTTCCATATGGAATTTTATTTGACTTGGGGAGTAATACATAACTTATACAAAATATAACACTTCCATTATTTCCCAAAGGGAGAAAAAATAAGCCAACTGAATGATTTGGGGGAAAAACCCCACAAAATATTAACAAGGCAAAGAATTCAACTTTTCCACTTAATCAATTTCAGACTTCTTGATATCTAACACATTATTTTTCAAAGTACTCATGTGAGGGCTTGGTTTTGTATTTTCAGTCTGAAGTGGATCAATCATCTTTAAATAAACAATAAAAATGAACTACTTTAAAATTAAGAAGAATGTACAATATTAATACAATGCTGTTGGTATGAGCATGTTGAAAAGCTATAAATCCTTCTGTCAAATTTCTATAATTTTCTATATAATCCTTTTTAAATTTTTTTTTTACACCAGACAACAAATAATGTGTAGACTATTGAATGGCACTTCTCTCACTCATAGCTCAGCTAGTTTTCAGCTAACTTACCTAGACCTACTAACAAGTTGGATAATGGCTGGTGTGTAGGATACCTGAAAAAGCAGTTATTACCATAGAAGCAGTTGAATGAACCATGGTCAACATATGGAAATGTAGACTTCTCGGGAGTTATCTTCTACTAGTAAATTCTGTTAAATATCCAAGGATGTGTTAAGAAAGAAATTTTCATTAAAGGCTTTGTCTGACTTGACATTTAAACTGTAACCTGACTGAGGGAAAGTAATCACTCAAGGGGGAGGGCAGGGAAGTTTCTAGTGATTAAGTTCAAAGCATGTAAAAGTACCCAGGTGAGAAAGAGCTTTGAATGTCTTAGATGGAATGAGCATGATAGGTGATGGGGTTGGGAGAATGAGATGAGGCCAGAATGCAAACAGGAAAAGAGAAAAGTGAATATATAAAGTGCTCAGAAGAACAAACCCACCAACCAAGATATCCATGCCCTAGAACAAAAGCTTTCAAAGTAGAAGAGAAATAAAAGTGTTCTTTACACACAAAAATTGAGGAATTTTATTGTTTGTATACCTTCTTTGCAAAGCATATGTTAGAAGTGACTTTTTTTTTTTTTTTTTTTTAGAGAGGATAATAATATAAGCCAGAACTTGAGGCCAACACAAAAGATGAAATAAATAAGAGGAGGATTAAGTGAAGGAAAAGTAAAAAATATTTTCTTGAACTTAATTGATCTAATAGAGTAAAAATAGTTTGTTCCAAATAATAACAGCTACAAAGTATTTATATGCACACACATATATATGTTTATGTATAAATGAAATGACTGTAATATATGACTGTACAAGGAAAAGAAGAGAAAATTAGGGCTATTTTGTTATAATATACTCACACCAGCCCTGAAGCAGTATACTCTTGTTTCAAAGGTGATTTGGGATAGTTGTAAATGTAATTTAAAGACTCTGGGGGGAAATTACTAAAAAGGGTACAATAAAACCAGGCATCATGACTCATGCCTGTAATCCCAGCAATATGGGAGCCAGAGGTGACAGGATTGCCTGAACCCACAGGGTCGAGATCAGCCTGGGCAACATGGCAGGACCTTGTCTCTACAATAAATCAAATAAACTAGCTGGGTATTGTGGCATGTACCTGTAATTCCAGCTACCTGGAAGGCTAAGGCAGACAAATGGCCTGAGCCCAGGAGGTCAGGGCTGGGGGGCTGTCAGCGTGCCATTGCGCTCCAGCCTGGGGGACTGAATGAGACTCCAACTCAAACAAAACAAAGTGTGGGTATCTATATTAATTTTAGACTTCAGACTTCAGAGCAATGAAACCTATCTGGGGTAAAGAGGGTGCTATATAATGATAAAAGGGACATTCTCCACGAAAACACAACCCTTAGTATATGTGCCCAACAACTGGGCATCAAAATACATTCCAAAGCAGTTATATTAGAGAAACGCCCCACTGACATCCACTTCAGGGCATCCTAAGGTGCTTTATCATCCTAAGGTGCGATGTCCTCCCTGTTCAGATATCCGGTCCTCAGAGAGGCGTTTCCTGGGAGAGGCCTCTCCATCCCCACTTCTTACCACACATCTCCTTTCACTTCCCTGATTCTGTTATCCATAAAACATCCTCTCCTGACATGCTACGCCTGCTACTTAATTTTAACGGTTACTATCTGTCATCTTTCCCTAGAATGCCTGCAACTTGGTAATAGAGACTCTCTTTCTATTTTTCCCCTGCTCTGTCTCCAACCCAAGCATTGTGTTTTCTTTTCTTTTTAAATTAGGAAACATAGATTTATTAAAAGAAAGATGTGTTACAGCAGCATACCAGCGGGAGCGTGGACTCCTCATGTTTTCTTTTAGGTCAATTGTGAGGAGCAACTGTTCACCTGTGGCATTTCTCTGTTATTTATCTCAGGTGACCACTCCAGTCGACAGAAGTATGACTTCCTTCTCTCGCTCCAGTAATTTAACACCCAGTTGGTGCGCATCATCACACTTTGTAACCAAACATGTTAATTGTGGGGATCCAGGTTTATTCTGTGCAGAGAAAGCCCTCGGGGCCCACCCTCTGCCCCCCCGGAGAAGTGCGGAGTGAGAGAAGTGTGAAGGGTATTGATGTGGGTCTCCCCTCACTGCCAAGAGAGATTGCTCCTTAGCAAACGCCCACTGCGGTGTTCACGCAGCAAAGGAAAAAAATCTGCAGGTAAGTGCTCAAATTGTTTAATTAAAATATTTAGCAATTGTTATATTAGAAATCAAAATTATAAATTTCTCTCAGCATGCCATCAACTCCATTCAAAAAGAGATCTATTTTTTTCAACGAATGCATACTTAGTCACAAATGATTCTTTTGCTTATTATTTACGACTATTGGAAATGCAATTCCAGAAAAAGAATATTGCTTTGAAGCTAACAGACTTTATTGCTACATTGCATATATTTTCAAATTTTAATAAATTACACCATAAAATAGAAATCATTCTTCTATACACAAATAATAATTAAAAACTGTCTCAAAACATAGTTTGATGACTTGCTCATCTCTAGTCTCTAAAGCTTCTCTTTCACTGCTGATGACAAGAATCCAAACTTTCAGTGAAGAGAATGTCTCGCGTTTTTGGTGTTTTCCAGGAAGGTCCATATTCCTTAGATTTGGAAGAATTGGTCATGAAGGAGCTGACTACCATGCCTGGCATGTGAAGATGGAGGAGCTCTAGCCCAGGGAGGGGTCCCCTTGATCCACTGACCTGAACGACCGTCAGGTGAACTCAGGGGGGGGAACACCTGAGTGCAGGGGCAGGAGCAGCGCTGCTGGAAGATCCAGTCCACTCCTGGGCCAGGAAGCACAGGTCTCAGTTCCAGGTCTCCTGGCAGGTTTGGAAAGGCTTGCCGTGATGAGGTGATTTCCACAAGCTCTTCCAGAGACTCCAGCGTTTGCAGCATCTCCTCCATTTCTTCTTGCTGTTTGGAGCGTTTTTGCCCCTCATCTTTCACTTCTTGGACCAGGGAAGCTAATTCCTCCATCAGCATCGAATTGGTGTTCTTCGCCTTTTCGTAAGCGTCCCTAAGGCTGGGCAGATTTAGAGATTCTGTCTCCAACTTGACCTTCCCCAAGATGACTCGATCTCCGCACACTCCTCTCTGGCGGCAGCGAGCTTGTCGACGAGGTGGCATTTCTCCTCTATCTGAGCAGCCAGTGCTTCTGCAGACCGCTGCTCACGTCTCACATAAAGCCGACTCCGAACAGACCGAACGAGTCTGAATGCAAGTGAGAGACCCACCAGTAAGCCGACGAGAGTGGGACACACCGGTGTCTCCCCTCTGGACGTGTGGAAAGTAAACTGCGGACTCGAGCCCTGGGCCAGCAGCTCCTCTCCCACCTCGCCCAGCTGCCCGAGAGCCCTTCCAGGACCTGGCCCCACAGAGGACCCCTGACCCTCCATGGCACGCCAGCTACCGTGGGGCTCTGCCTGGTAACCGTGGATCCTGTAGCCACAACAAACAGCTGAGCCCCGCGACATTCCACCGGGATCCCAACTGCCAGTGAGCAGTCTGGATTGGCTAGTTTCATGTCGGTTGGAGAAGAAAATGCAGGAATAAATATGCTCGTCTCCATTAATGTTATATGGTCGTTCTTTTCTTTCTTATTGCTTTTATATTGACATAAAATTGAAATGTAGTAAAATGTGCACAGGTGCAGACGTATGGCTTTACAGACTCTTAAACCTTGAAATCCTTTTGGTATCCAACCTCCTTATCAATATATGATTTTGTCCATTAACACATAAACTACCTCCTGTTAGCCTCCACCTATACCCACCCACTCCTCCACATACAGTCTCAGTTTTGATATCTAAACATTCATTATTTTAGCCATTTTTCACAACTTCTCAAAAATTAGGAAAGTCACCAAGTGCTCGTTTTGTCTGCCTTTCTGCCCTAACGTGCCTGTTTGTCCCACACTTCCAGACCCAGTGAGTGTGTGGGAACAGCAGGCAGGCCCTTGAGGTGTCACCAGATGAGTCAATTATTTTTCTAGCTAAAACTAAACATCCAGCTCAAACAGTTCCCCACTTCAGAAGACTGTTTCCTCTATAATTCAGTGGGATTTTTTTTTTCTTGTTCATTAATTCCTGAATTTGGTGACTCATGAAATTTAATGTAGTTTTTTAAAATTTTATACGCAATACTAAAAATATATTAGCTTCCCATTCAGTTCTATGAATAAAATGACTTTCATTTACTTGCTATACAGTTCTCAAATACATATCACTGTATTTCCTAATCATTTTAGACTAAAACTTTACTAATTCATATTCATACTCATTCTCCAGGGTGGGGTTATGCATTTCAATTAACAGTTTTTATTCAACAGTCAGCTCTGCTTCTTTTATGTTTATACAACATTGTAACTGTTTTTGGAAAAGTGACTCAGTATTATGAGTAATTAAAAAAATACATAAAGTAGTTTTAAATTCTCCAGCCAAATAGGCGTTTTAAAATTTTTCTGAAGAGACGTCTTACCTAATAGACTGTAAATCTGATTCCTAAGACATATGTGAGTGTTCTCTAAAGATCTCATTGTCCTAGTTTTCATTTTGCAAATTTCAAATTAATGATTTCAGCACTTATGCATGTACTCTAGCAGTTAAAATACAGTGACATGGCTGCAATTACATTTGCAAATACAGAATTTAAAGTGATGCTGTTGGTGACTTGACCTCCTGATTCCTTGAATGTAGGAATATAATATTTATAAGAAGTAGGCAATTATCAGCCCTTTGTCTCTATTAATATTTTCTCCATATAGTATTTATTTAAAGCACTTCAAACACCCCTTTCACTTTTATTGATAATGGATGGATATGTCAGAACTCAGGATGAAAATTAAGGAATTTTGGACCTTATGTAGTCCTACTCTCTACGATTTGGGTTTTTATCCTCATCTTATATCATGTATACTTATCATAGACAATTAAATAAGATTAATTACACTTTCTTGTTACTAATCAATAAAAAATATGATGATGAAAGCAAGTTAAGCATGTTTAGCAAAAAACCAGACTTTGCTGTTATTTTGTTATTGTCTTTATCAGGGAAATAGATTCTTATGCAGGACTGTTTGCATTTCATAATCATAGAAACTTTTTATATGTGATGGAGCTACTCTGGAATTATTCTATTAACTTTGATTTTACCCCCAGGTCAAAATGTCTTAATACTGTAAACATCCCAGAGACACACATCCTGAATTGTACTTTACTATCTTCCCATTTGCTTAAACAGTGGGTAATTGTCACATTTTTAAGAACCACTGCCATCCATTACCCAAATATTCCTCAAGTTTTTCTTCTTCATTCACCTGGAGTTGTTTGCTTTGAAAAATATCTGTGTCCATAGCACTGAATACTAGTTAGTGATGATCATGCTTTCTATGACTGTCCAGTTCCCTCTTCATAGTTGCTTTCATATTTTCCCAGCTACAATCGTGCAACTAAGTAGGGCATGTTGATCAAAATACCCACATTCCCAGTCCACTCACACACTGAGTGGTCAATCTCACTGCTCAGATTATTTCTGTCTTTTTTGCTTTAATGTGTAAAAGACAATGATAGTGATGATGATGGTGAAGTTGACCTATAGGTAATGACAAGCCAAGCTATGTACTTCATCTATTCAAAGGTCAGTGAATTCATGAGGTAAAAACTGGGCAAAAGACATGAATAGACACTTCTCATAAGAAGATAAATGGGCATTCCACAGATACAAGAAAAAGTGCTCAGCCTCACTCATCATCAGAGAAATGCAAATCAATACCACCTTAAAATACCACCTAACCCCAGTAAGAATGGCCATCATTAAGAAAACAAACAATAGCAGGTGCTGGTGAGGATATGGAGAAAAAGGATTGCTTCTACACTGCTGGTGGGAATGCAGACTAGTACAACCTCTTTGGAAGACAGTGTGGTGATTTCTGAAAGAACTAGAAATTGACCTTCCATATGACCCAGCAATTCCCCTATTTGGATTATACCCAGAGGAACTCAAATATTCTACAAAAAAGATACCTACACATGAATGTTTGCAACTCTAGTCGCAATAGGAAAAACATGGAACCAACAGTGTTTCCCATCGAAGCTGGACTGGATTTTTAAAATGTGGTACATATACAAGATGGAATATTATGCAACCATAAAGAAGGACAAGTATATGGATTTTGTAGCAACTTCGATGGATTTGGGGTCAATCATACTCAGCAACTTAACACAGAAACAAGGAACTGCATTCCATATGTTCTTACTCATAAACTGAATTACAATTACAATGCTATAAGAAAGCGATTGACAGTAATGGGAAACCATCAGGAGGGGCGGTGGTGGGATTGGCAGTTGAGGGAAACTGCTATGGGAGGGAAGGGCATATCTCGTCAACAAGGGTACCCGCATGATCAATGTTTATATACCTAACCCCAAAATGTACCCCACATCTTTATAATAAAAAAAGAAAGTTTTCAAAATTTCATGAGGAGGGGGTGGCATGTATTCACAGGAGCTGATGACATGGTGATGGGTTCTGTTTCTCATATTCTGATGACCGGATAGTTGGGTGAGTCAGTCCCTAAGCACACAGACAAAAAGGTGGGCTGGTAGCTGGATGGGTGGGTCAATCAAGGTGGTTAATCACACGGACTGATGGGCTGGGCTGGTAGCTGAAAGACAATTCTTGGGAGATGTTCATCTTAATGTCTCCTGACTGGCCTAGGGTTCTGAGAAAGGGTTATTGTCATGCATGAACTCAAGGTGATCAGAAAAACTCTGTTTTGGGCTCTGTCCTTTCAGTGCTGAACCAGGTTACTCCGATCTCTCACCTGGATTCCTTAACCCCTGTGAAGGTAATTTTGTGCATGGATAGTTGTTCAATTTCACATTTCTGTGGGGAGAGGATGGCTGGAGTGTACTGTTTTGCCTCTTGGTTCATCACTCCCCACTTAAAAATTACTACCCAAAGCCCTTTTCTGATTCCCCTAGAACTGATTCTCCTGTCGCCATCTTTAAGAGTTTTAATATTAATATTTGAGCTCAAATGGATTTAGGTTTTGGAAGAGACATTCTCTGGGGAAAAGGAACAGAAACATCAAGGTGTTTATATAGAGGAGATGGGGGACATCCCCACCCACTTCTCCCCAAGTCTCCAGGGCTGAGTTTCCTTTCCCTGGGTTCAGCTCAACACTCTGGTGGGAATTGGACACAGATGAAGGAGCCAGCGGTGTTCACCGTTTGGGGGTCAATAGTGCTTACATGTTAACTGCCCATTCAGTTGTTCTTCAGCCTATTCTCTCCTTAAAGAGGACTTGAGTAATGTAGTTCTGGCTGCGTAAGCCATCAAACTCCAACCATCTTCTCCATCAAGCTTTCTCATTAAGGTGTCTATATTGTATGATCGTGTAAAGGTACTGAAATAATTCCTCCTGGGGCTGCTTGGAATACAAACTAACTGGAAGATTCCAGACTCCCCGTGAGAAGCTGAGTCTATGAAATAGATGTCTTAGTATATCAAGGTCTTTCCACAGCCCCTATGGGTCCTATCAGGGAATCATTGACCCATAGTTACAGTTAATAGGAGGTAGACCATGGTTGTTCACATGGTTAGTTTGTAGATTGAAAATTTTTTTAAAGTATTATTATTATTTTTTAATTTTAAATTTTGGGGTAATATTCAGAAATAGGGAGAGAATGGTCATGTGGAGGTAAATTCGGGTCTCGCTTGGTCCCCTTTTACCTGATTTGTAATCAGGTACCCTTATTGATGAGGTGTGTTCCCACCTCCCACCCCCCCCCCGGCAGTCTCCCACTCCTACCAATCTCTTTCCTATAGTATTATGATAATTATTCAGGGTCCACTTATGAGTGATAATCTGTAGATTTAATTTATAAATTCTCAAGTGAACACCTTAGATTCACTATTCTATAGTCAATTAGCATTTTTTTGGTAAAATGTCCAGGTTATTTTCTACCATACCTCTCTTGGGATATTTGATATACCCTCATAATGAAGATTATCATATCTTTAGAGTGATCCTATCACTGTTGATGTATCTGAAAGTCACATGCCATGTTATCAGGGAGAATCTGTGACTGGGCTTCAAACAGAGGTGAACTTTTAATACCCAAGATGCCTCTTCCCAGTGGAAAGGAGAGACAGCGCTTGACCATTGCCTGTGGACATTGTCAGAGATGGTGCAGGCTGAACAAGATGCACACTGTGTTTTAAAAAATTAGTGTCCTTCAAGGATATTGCTGTGGGCTTAGGAAAAGCATGTACTGCCGAGGGGGCTGCATAGAGGTGTGAGATTGCAGACGCGCAGTCAGCTGTTGTCTGTGAGTGAGTCTTTCAATTCATTTGTTTGATACAAAATTATCCAGAATAAGTTCTCCAAAATTCAACCCTTGGCTCATGCCCTGATAGATAGACTTTCACAGCACAATGTACATGTACACGAAGGAAATTTACTCAGTCAGTCTCCTCCCTTCTCCATGTTGCAATCACTCAGTGTAACGGGATGTGTGAGAGCTTCTGTTTTGCAGAGTTTTGAGCAGGCCATTACCCTGAGGCCTGGGTTGGGAAAGGAAGTGGGACCTTGGGGTCAGAAGGGTTGGGCTGCAGCGATTTTTTAGGGGTCACATCCGGAGAGAGATTCAAGAAACTGCACACACTAGGTGTATTAATGTGCAAGATGAGCTGGAAACCCCTGAAAAAAGAAGATTAATAAAAGGATACTTGCTCTGCGGGACTTGGTGCATTTTTGAAGCTAGATCAAGTGAATCAGTGTGTTCTGGCCCCAAATTAGTAATTATTTGGAATTAAAAAAATAGAACATTCAAACTGATACTAGTGAAAAATAAAGCTTGCATTTCATCCATATTATAAAAGGTGTTTCATTCCATAATAACTTTAAAAATGGAATCAACCTAAATGTCTAACTGTAGGAAGTTGTTAAATCACTAACAGCACACTCATCTTGCAGAAAACTTTTTTTTTTTAGAGGTGTGGGTGTGGGGATGGTCTAGGCACAACCAAGACACTGTCTTCAAAGCCACTGGAATTATAAGTAGAAGAGTTGAATTGGAAAGTTCCTAACACAAAGAAACGATAAATACTGAGGTGATGAATACACTATTTATTCTGATGTGATTATAATACACTGTATGCCTGTATTGAAACATTTCATGTACTTCATAAATACTGTACACCTACTAGATACCAATAAAATAAAAAAATTAAAAAATACCGGAATTCTTCCTACCCCGGGCTGTCTGCCTGGTTGTCCTCCTAGTCTAGATCTCATCTTTGTGTATCCCGTGAAAGCCTTATCATGAAGTGACTCACGTGACTTTTTTTCAGGTAAAAATAAAAATGAAACTTTACTTTATTTTATTTTATTTTTGAGTTGGAGTCTCACTCTGTTGCCCAAACTGGAGTGCAGTGGCTGCTCCCGGCCACCGCAGCCTCGACCTGCTGGGCTCCGGCGATCCTTCTGCCTCAGCCTTCCGAGTAGCCGGAATTATAGATATGCGCTACCATGGCCAGCTGATTTTTTGATTTATTGTAGAGATGAGGTCTCGCCAAGTTGCCCAGGTGGGTCTCAAACCCACAGGCTCAGGCAATCCACTCACCTCAGCCTCCCAAAGCGTGAGATTGCAGGCTGAGCCACCGAGGCCGGCTCAAAAATGAAACTTTAATATTCAGCTGAGACTTTGGGGCAGAGAATTTTCTTAACTGTCAAGAGGCAGATGCCAAATTCTGGTTCTTCAATTTTTACTAAGTATTATTTTTATTTTACTTTAAAAATCACACACACATATATATATTTGGTTTATGATGAAACTTCTAATAATGACTTTGCTTTGAGACTAAAGAACCAAACACCCTTCCCCGTCATGTCCTCCACCATCAGCCACTGTCTCAGATGAAAGTCACTGTCACCAGTTCTGTGGCATAAGTCAGAGCAACTTGTTAAAATGTATTTACACAGAGTGATAGGACTTTTGAAAAATTCAGGTGACTATATTAAGTGTTATAAGGTTACTTTTAAAAATGTATCCTCCAGTTGTTTAAATGTTAGCAAAAATGAAAATATTTGCTTTTTTAGATCTTTATCGGAATATTTTAAAATGAAGACACATGGGTTCTGTATAATGTCTCACTGTTGTGAAGGATGCCACCATGGTTGCCACTGAGCAGGCCAACCTCATAACAATGACTGAGGTTTCCTCTCTGTTGGGTCGACTTGAAGTGTGGTTGTAGGAGCAAGGGATGGTACATTTCATGTTTTGGTAGATTCTGGCCAGGCACCTTCCCCAAAGCTGCAGAGACAGCACTTTCCACAAAAACCATGAGCATTTTCTCTTGGTGTAACCTACACTTGATGACACCATACCTTTTTTTAAATTGTGGATATTAAACACTTTCTTTTATAATTCCATTTCTCTGGCTGCTTGTAAGCCTGAATAAATTTTATTATCTTATTGGCATCTTTACATAAATTTAACTTTCGTTCTTGACTATTTTTTCTAATTCATTTTTTTCAGGTATTAAGAATAATTTTTATTTGTTTTAAAAGTTAGTGTAAGCCAGGCTTGGTGGCTCAGCCTGTAATCCCATGCCTTTGGGAAGCTGAGTGAGTGGATTGCCTGAGCACGCGGGTTCGAGACCTGCCTGGGCAGCGAGACCTCATCTCTACAATAAATCAAAAAATCAGCCAGTCGTGGTAGCGCATGCCTGTAATTCCGGCTACTTGGAAGGCTGAGGTGGAAGGATCGCCGGAGCCCAGCAGGTCGAGGCTGCAGTGGACGGGAGCAGCCACTGCACTCCAGTCCGGCAACAGAGTGAGACTCCAACTCAAAAAAAAAAAGGTAGTGTACATTATCAGAAACTGAAAAGCACTGGAAGCAAAAACAAGGTCATCCACAGTCACAAGCATTTTATGGTGCGATGTGTCCTTGCAGACCTTGTGTGTTTATATCCTCAACACCCAATTTTACAGGACTGAGGTCGTACAGTAGGTATCATGTTTTTTTACATTATTAATACTTACCAG
>JAPVLO010004557.1:0-69359 GCA_027257055.1 Cephalopachus bancanus | reverse complement strand
CCAGAGGCAGTGTCGTTCAAGGGCACGGAGTAGCCCTCTCTCTGCGCTTCTTGAACCTACCACTTTACCTGCTACCCTGTTCTCCTCCAGTGCCATTGAGCCTTCAGAAAGGAGGTATACAGAATTGCTAACACCTCTGTGTGTTTCCTTACTGCATCCTATCCCCCAGGAATTCCCTTAACTGCAAACCGAGCACTTGAGAGGCCCCCGGTATAAAGCGAGTGCGTGTCAGTGGCAGCCCAATTAAATACTACTGCTGCTAAGGGTGTGGAGTGCTGTACAGATGAAAGTCTTTTTGAAAAGCCAAGGGGAACTATGTCTTTCACATTGACATTTTAACTATTGTAATTTGGAGGTGGGGGTGGACTGAGGAGCTGTTAAGGGGCTCTCCTGTAACCCCCAGATCACCCCATCAGAGGGCACAACTGCTGAACCCAGAAGGCCTGTGGGCCAGCTTCTCTTTCCCAGGGTGCCATTGTGCCAAATGCTTTGCATTCAAGAACACACATCTTAGGTGACTCCAAGTGTGTCCCAGCATGTGAGCATATCCATGTCATTCTGCGACTGACTCTCTCTGTTGTGGAACTGGTTTCTCTGAAGATGTTTCTGTTTCCCCCTTCAGACTGGGAGCTCCTGGAGCCTGGCACTGGTGTCATCTTTCTCTGCTCATTCCTTGTGCCTGCCCCTTTGCCTGCCTCTCAGAGGGGACTCTGTAACGGGTCCATCAATGACAAATGAACTCAGAGACCAAGAAGGAGGATAACGCTCTCCCCAGGTCTAAAGGCAGGGTTGAAAAAGAGAAGGAGACAATTACAGCCTCTGCTTTCTGGCAGAAGACCCACAGCGATGTCCCGCCGTTATACCACACTCTCGTGCACACGCTCCAAGTCCCACGGCTGCCTTCGTATTTACGATATCCCTGTGGCCAGGGCCATTTCCTGTGTTCGATTTAGATCTATCTGAGAGTTTCACTTTGTGCTGCCTTCTTCCTCTGTGCTGACGACGTGAGTATCCTTATTGCAGCCACACACACAGGCCCCCATCTCTCGCTCTCTCTGTCGGATTTACTCAGGGCTACAGGAACCCACTAGCATGGAAGGTGTTTGCCAGAAAGCAGAGACTATAATTGTCTCCTCTCTTTCCCAACACTGGCTTTAGATCAGGAAAGTCTGATCCTGCCTTTTGGTTTATGCACTTCTGTGTCTTTTTATTCTTATTCTTCTGTAGGACATTCTCACTTTCCCTCTCTCCCTCCCTCCATTCTCTCTCTCTCTCTCTCTCTCTCTCTCTCTCTCTCTCTCTCTCTCTGCGTCGACATAAAATGCTACCAACTGTAATAAGGGCTAAGCTGCCATGTGTCCTCCAGGTCTCTAGAAGATGCCATGGGCAGGAGAGAGTGGTATTTGTGTTCGTCTGTGTGTTGGGAGAGCACCATCTGTGTGGCGAGGAGCAAGCATGAACTGGGGTACCTGCCAAATTCAATGCAGGGAGGGGAAGGTATGGAGTATGCCATCCAGAACCCAATAGCTCCTGCTTTGAGGCTGCCCGATGGGCCCTGAGCTCCTGGAAGGGTGGTTGCTTGGGCTGGCTGTGTGCATTCATGCTGAAGCACTGCCTTTTTCTCCTTGAGCACCTGCCATTCAGAACCACTGGGAAGCAGAGCACACACACACACACACACACACACACACACACACACACACACACACAACTGGTGCTTCCAGCTGTGCCAGAGCCAGTAGCATGTGAGCTCCTAAAAGCCAGCCTCTGTCGACTCGGTCCAGGGAGAGACTGAAGACCGAGAAGGGGCCTAGGATAGAGTCTAACAGATCAGTGTGTACAAGCTTCCCTGTGCCTCAGTTTCCTCAGTTCTCAAAGAAAGATCATTCTCACCTAGCATATGTTTTGTTTGGCTATCATAAGCTATTACTGGCTGAGCATCTGATACTGTTTCACAAGCTTTACTTTGATTAATGTATGCAATAGTCACAGCCATGCCACCAGATAGGTACCATTATTCTATCCCCATTTTTCAATAAGGAATATAGGCACAGAGAGAATGAATAAATTGCTCAAGGGCATACAGCTAACAAGTGGCAGAGGTGGAATTTGAACCCAGGCAGCTTGGCTCTAGGGTCAGTGCTCAGAACAGTCACACTGTATTGCATTGTGATCTGTAAATACAAGTGTGTGAAATAGTCAAAAGTTCCATACAAATCTACTCTTACAAATGAGGTCAGTTGGGTACTCAGCTCTGGAGAGATTATTGGCTCAGTGCCACAGATTCCTGGTCTATTATTTGCTTTATTGTTATTTTTAATTGACACAAACTAATTGTATGTGTTTATGGGGTATGGGGTGATGTTTTGATACATGAATACAATGTATAATGATCAAATCAGGATAATTAGCATCTCCATCACTTCAAATATTTGTCATTTCTTTGTGCTAGGAACATTCAGTGTCTCCTCTTCTGGCTATTAGAAAATATATAATAAACTGTTATTAATTATAGACCTCTTGTTATCATCTCCCCACCCCCCAGTTCCCTTCATCACCTCCAGTAACTGCTCATAGAAGTCAATATACTTATATAATATCAACTTTTTTAGCTTCCATATATGAGAGAGAACATGCGGTATTTATCTTTCTGTGGCTGGCTTATTTCACTTAACATAATGTCATCCATATTGTGACACACTTTTGTTCTTTTTTAAGGCTGGATAGTATTTCATTGTATGCATATAGCACATTTTTAAAATCCACTTATCTGCTGATGGACACTTAGGTTGATTCCATGTCTTGGGTATTGTGAACACTACTGCTGCTAACATGGGTGAACCCCCAAAGCATTCAGAAATAGACTAAGATTATGTGGCTTGTGAGTGGCAGAGCTTAAAGACAACCTGGTTCTCCTGAATCTCAGAGTCCAAGGTGCCTAAGTCATGAGATTTTAAGGTTACTTGGGACACTGATGTGCTACTGGACATAAGACAGCATGGATAAGAATCTTCCACTGTCAACAAGGGTTATTTATGATTTTGGAGAGAGGCAAGCAATGGTACTGTTTCCAAACTCTGTTTATCCATAAAACATTTTGAGTTCATTCATTAGATATACATACTTTTATAATTTAGATATACATGTGTACTCGCAAATTACATGTGTGTTTATACCATTGCCTTAATATATACATAATTTGGTAAGTTGAATATTAGTCCCAGTCCTTTACTCCCCTGGTGTAGTATTGTACATACAGGTCATGGCATCATGGTGGCCAGAGTATATTTCCTCACACCTTGTCTTTGGGCTAGGACCTGTAACTTGCTTTGGCCAATGGGATGTTAGTAGATGCGATGTAATCAAAGACTTGAAACATGCCTGCAAATTTAGAGGGCTAATCCTCTAACAAGTCTGCCATTGCCACGAGAGCATGGTCCAGCTAGCTGGCAGGTCCAAGTAGGATGAGAGACACGTGGATTAGAACCACACTCAACCTGCAGCTTGGCAACAAGTGCAGCCAAGTCAAGTCTAGTCAGCCAACCCACAAACATGAAAATGAGAATAAATGTCTGTGTAAGTCACAAAGTTTGAGGATGATTTGTTACTCAGCAGCATTGTATCAAAAGCTGACAGACCCAATAGCGAAACATACAGGAAATAGAAATTTAGAAGGAATGATATACATGTATAAATATATTTTTTCTGATACTTTTCTGGTTCCCAATTGCTCTTCTTATGCACCTCCTGTGATATGTGCACCCTATTTATTAGACCATTGTCTATGCATTGTCCTTTGGGTGTGACTAAGAGAGGTATATCCTCTGAGGGCTTGCAAGGTGGGCATAATAAGACATTGCTTCTTAGAGAAGTGATGTCTTGAATGAGTCTTATAAGATAGAGTTGGATGAAGGAGAAGAAGGTATCTGGACACAATACTCATTTTACACAAAGGCATAGTTGTGTCAGATTGTGCATGGAAATGAAGCAGTGAGTTTAGGAGGTATGAGAGATGATGTTGGATCCATAAATGATAGCCTTATTTGCCATATTAAGGAGTTTGGCCTTTCCCTTGAAAACTATGGAGAGTCCTGAGGGATTTCAGTAGGAAACAGTCATGATCAGATTTGTGTTTTAATAAGATGACTCTAGCAATGATGTAGATTAGAAAAGTTCAGAGAATAGAGGTTGGGAGGTCAGACCTGTTAAGAGATGATAAAGGCTTGAGTGAAGACACAGCTAGGAGACCAAGAAGAAGGTAAAAACTATGTGACATGGTGACAGATAAGGAGAGGCAGAGGATGACATTATCTTGGTCATTGACATTGAAAACATATCCTTGGGTGTAGGAAGAGTAGCTCTGAGCATTTGTTGAGTTCCACACAATGATCTGAACTTGACATCTTACCTGCTATCTACCTGACTGACTGGACTTGCTAGTGAGGGAGCTATAGCAGTGTCATTTAGTAGGTGTCGTAGACACTGTCAGTGCCCTGCCTGTATCCCCTCTACCTACTCAGGAGGTCACTGCTGCAAGTTCAAGTATGTGACTATGGATGGCCTACTGTGTCTCTCTGGTTAAGGCAGTTTGTTCTCTGGCCAGGGAGCATGCTCAGCGCATGGAGGGTACCACCAAAAATAGTCAGGAAATTCGCACATTAGGAGTGATCCTCAATGCTGGATTGTGCCCAACCTCTCAGAGCACTCCCAGCACCATCAAGCCCCAACTGCCCACAGCAGTAACCCACTTATTAGCACCTTTTCTTTTTATCAGCATTCTTCTCTCTGCCTCATTTCTCACTGCTACCAAGAATCATCTCCTGAAGGAAATACTTGAACTTGAGTCAAGGTCTGCTTTTAGAGAAAGTCAAGACAAGGCCCTGGTTAAGAGCACAGACCCTGGTGCCAGACTTCCTAAATGTGAATACCAGTTTTGCCTCTTACTGTGTTTTTAGGCAACTTCGCTTAACCTCTCTGTGTCCTGTGTCTCACTTTTCTTACGCAAACAATAATAGTACCTAGCTCATAGGAATGCTACAAAGATTAAATGGTTAATATATGCATACTGCTAGAATAATGACTGGCCCGAGATAAGTGCTATTTATGTGCTAGATATCATTATTGTTACTATTATTCCTTTTGTCTCAACCAAGACTTCTCCAGAGATGTCTCCAATCAAAACCTATTGCTCCTTGATCTCTACTTCACATAAGGGAATATCTAGTCAGGAAAACAGAACTCAACTGGGTATTTCAAACAGATGAGTTTTAAAATCGGATATTGGTTTCTAGGCATTGGAAGTCTGAAAGAAGCAAAAGAAGGTAAATTAACCCAAAGGCAGTAACACACATCACCACTTTACAAAGAGGAAACTGAAGTTCAGAGCAGTTTGGTGACTTGCCCAAAGTCACACAGAAGATAAATATCAGAGTCTAGATTTGAATGTAGATTTGAATCCAAAGACGCGCTCCTTGTCCTCCACCCCATGACACATGAATAAGCATCCAAATGAAAATGGAAAGACTTAGGCAGCCATTAACAGGGAGGTCAGTGCAGGCTGAAGTTCATGGGTACAACTGTGGAAAGATAAGATTTGGACTGCACTCTGAAAGATGGATGAGAATTAGAAAGCCAGAGTATAAAGGAGGCACTGCGGTGACAGGAGATCGGCATTTGAGAGACAGAAGGGACTTCAGTGATCATGCAACTATTTACCCCACGACAAAATGGAAACTCACCACATTTAAGAGATTTGTTAAAGTTCCTCCAAATGATTAAGTCAGAACTTGGATTAGATCTCAAGTTTTCTGACTCCAGCACCTTTCTGCTTGCCTCTGGCTCTGGGGTGGTAAATAGACTAGAGCCAAATTCCCAAGAAATTATCAAGGTCATCATCCCTTCCCTAGGAGTTCTGGTATTTACATCTACGGATTGATCCCATCTCATCGTATGGTGCTGGTCATGACATTTGGGGACTTATCTCTCTCTCCTTGTGCAGGATGGGCTTTGGACATGATCAAGCCTAGGTTTGGATCTTGCACCAGCATTCACTTGCCATGTGACCTTGAATACATTCTCCAATTCTCAACCTCCTGAATATCTCTGCTCCTGTTTATAGGAGTAGTTAAAAGGTCATCTTCATAGGACAGGTGTGGGAATGAGATATTAAAAAGAAAAGTCAGAGTAGGGGCTCAGTAAACATAGAGTTGTTGTTTTGTTTTGGAATATTTGTGGTGGGTAGGGTTCCATTGCCTTGAATAATCAGAGAACCTAAAGCACATGACTAAGAAAGAGAATGAAGGGAAAATTGTCACATGACATAAATAATCCAGTTGCCATGTTTAATAAAACTGCCATGTTGAATTATGAAGCACATTGCAGCAGAAGCACAGGTGCCTTCTGTCACCCTGTGAGGTAGACTTTATGGGAACTCCTTTCACAGACAATGAAACTGAGGCATGGGGCATGAGAATGGTTTTCACAATGTCCCACAGCTGGTTAGTGATAAAGTTAGGACCCCAGACTGGTCTCCTCCCTCCCAAACTCATGTCTTCTCCACTGTGCTGAAGAAGAAAGTGCTGAGTAAGGAACTGCCAAAGATTCTAGCGCAATCTGAAAGACAGCAGCTGCACGGTCTAAACCAGGCTGCTGGTATCTGTGGGGGCAAGAAACATGAGTGGACTGAGTTGCCTGGGAAAAAGACTTCAGTACACTACAAAGGAGAGAACCAAAAGGAAAAGGTAATTTGTAAGCATCAGAGAGAGAAAAAAATTAGGTAAAGAGGATATATGGAGAGAGAAAGAGGAAGAGGAGAGGGGAGACAGAGACAGAGATAGAGAGAGAGAGAGGGGATATAAACATGTGGGTCACCAGCTGTGTTGCCCAGAATGCAAACTTTGAGACTGAGTTTAGTATGCAAGATGTTGACTAAGGAGAGATCTCAGGATCAACATCTGGGAAGGGAGAAGAAGTGAACAGAAGAGTGCACCAGCTGCTGGGAAATAGGCCCAATGGCCTTGGTCAACCCCAGGAGAGGATGGCAGTATATTGGTTTCAGAGATGGGTCGAGACAGCCAAGCCTTTATAATCCTGTAGAATTTGCCCACTGAATATGAGCTGTCCAGGAAGATGCCACTAAGACCAGCCCAGAAAGGAATGACAGCACTCCAGGTAGCCAAGCAACAAGTCCTTCCTTGATGGCATATCTGAGTGTGTTGTCAGTATGTCTACCAAATGCATCTGTGTGAGTGCCTGTATGTGAGTGAGAGTGTGTGGTGTGTATGTGTGTGAACTCGGCCCTCTCAACTGAAACTGAGCTCCTGCACCGAGTTTCCATGTGATCCCTTGGCCCTCAGTGGAGTGTCACTGCCTTTGCCAGTGTGGAAAAGGCCTGGGTGACAAAGTGCTACAAGCACCAAGGCAGTCCCCAGAGGGACCACTAGAAACAGACCCAGAGCCACATACTGGCAGCTGGCAGGGTGGGGAATCTGCCAGAATCCAAGAGCAAACTGTGCAGGGAGGCCAAGTGTAGACACAGAGTGAGGAGATGACACACTGCCAGGGGGTGACTCAGGAACCATGAAACTCTGAGAGGACAGAGAGAAGTGAGCAGGAGAGATGGACACACACACACACACACACACACACACACACACACACACACAGGCAGGGAGGGAGAGGAGATGTGAAGAGAGACAGATTCACAAAGAAAGAGGAAACACAACTCAAGTCAAACAGGATCAAAGAGACAGAGAAAAGACATACACACACACGCACACACACACACACACACCACACAGAACAAACATTAAGACACAAAGAAAGACAGAGGCAGAAAGAGAAAGAGACAAAAGAACAGGCTGAAGAAAGAATAGAAAAACACAGAGTGGGCAAAGACAGACAGACAGAGAACAGAGGGGGAGACAGGGAGACATGTAGGGGGAAGGCAGAAAGAGAGGGTGAGATTGACTAAGACTGAGCTTGGGAGTCCAGACACTAAAAGGAACCTGATGATAGTAAAGAAGCTATGAGATTCCTTCAGGATTCCTTGTTCAAACCAAACAGTTCTCTTTTTTTCAGTTGGAGTCTTACTCTGTCACACAGGCTGGAGCATAGTGGCCACCCCAGGGTCAACATGCTGGGCTCCAGCAATCCTTCCACCTCAGCCTTCCAAGTGGTCAAAACTACAGGTATGCACTATCATGCCTGGCTAATTTTTAAAAAAAATTTATTGTAGAGACAAGGTCTCGCCAAGTTGCTTGGGCTGGTCTCAAACCCGTGGGCTCAGGTAATCTATTCACTTCGGCCTCCCAAAGTGCTGGGATTACAGGCTGAGCTGCCGAACCCAGCCCAAAAAGTTCTTTAGGAATTATCCTGTTTCTTTACCATCAGTACCCAGACGGTAGTAACTTATTGCAGATGGAAGTGTGGAAACTGACTATCACCCAGGTTCCCAGGACAGAGAGAGGGAAAACTTTGGTGGATGAGGGAGGCCACCATGGCTGGATCTCATTGGAAAACTGAGTTCAACCGACCTCGCCACAGGGAGCAGAACTAGCATCCTTCCCAGAGGCCCCCTGCCATGCATGGCCTCCCTTGGCCCCGCCCCTCCAGCCCCAGGCCTTTCCAGCAGCTTACCTGTACATGGAAACCACTCACACAAAGTTGACCGAGCTGCAGAGCCTCAAAGTCAGTGAGGGCCAAGGCCTCGGGCAGGCTGGATAGGGGCAAGGACAGAGCTGACATGAGGATCCTTCCTAGCAATCCCTGATCATGAAAGGGGACTCCTGCTCCAGCAAATGATTTGGAGGAACTAAGGGAAACAGAGCAAGGAAACGAGGTGGAAGGAGAACATCAGCAGGCTGACACCCAACAAGAACAGGTGGGAGAGATGCCGAGAAGCCAAAAGAGGCCCAAGAAGAGACTTTCAGGCAGGGAGAGAGGGAGGCAGGAACCTCAGATGTGAGAGTGCATTGCCTGTAAACGCATTGCAACATGCTGGTGACATTCTGGAGGAATGCCTGCTGCCCCTAGGAAGCAAAGGAGAAAGTTTGGTTGTTGTCTTCAACCGGGATAAGCTGGATTTAGACAGACTCAGAGGTTGGAGATGAATCTGGGGCCATGGACTGTCCAGGGCACCTCTATCCTCTTCCTGGGAGCAAGGGACTCTGTGTAGTCTTAGCCCACCTGGGAGAGGAGTTAAAAATGGGGATCTGCTGCCTTGTAGCTGAGGGCAAACTGTGCTGAGGGTTTTCAGGAACAGAGGAGGAGAGGGGAGACTTTTTAATTCAGGAGGATTGGAGTTCTGTCCATCCCACAGGCACACCTAGAGCCTCTTTCCACTGGAATTTCCAAACTTCGGTTGGGTGTGGTGGTTGAAGCCTGTGATTGCAGCACTTTGGGAGGCCGAGGTGAGAGGACTGCTTGAGCCTGGGTGTTTGAGATCAGCCTGGGCAACTTGGTGAGACCTCATCTCTACAATAAACCAAAAATTAGCCGGGCATGGTAGTGCACACCTGTAGTTCCGGCTACTTGGAAGGCTGAGGTGGAAGAATCGCGGAGTCCAGCAGGTCAACGCTGCAGTGGCTGTGAGCATGCCACTGCACTCTAGCCTGGGCAACAGAATGAGACTTTGACTCAAAAAAGAAAAAAAGAATTTCCAAGCTTCCTCGGCACATATCATCTGTATTCTTCTCCATGTTGCTGGTTGATGTCTTCTGTGTCAAACTCAAACTTCTTCTGCCCCCATGGATGAAAACTGTCTCCCACTGTCCCTGTATGAATGTAAGTGCAAGATACATTCCTGAGAAGTCACTCAAGGCATTGTCATTTGAACGCCATAAGGACAATCAATACTTAACAGAGCTGAGTGGTGAATTCCTTAAAGCACAGAATTCCTTTCTCATCTATCTTTTATTTTAAGCTGAATCTTGGTGTACTACTCTAAGATGACTAAATTCGAGGTGTGCCTTTATGTCTTCTCAAATTTTAATGTGCGAGTGAGTCACTGGGGGATCTTGGTAAGATGCAAATGCTCATGTTCAATCTGTAGCTCTGGGAAGGGCCTGGGATTCTGAATTTCTAGCCAGTTCTTAGGTGATGCTGAGGCTGCTGGTTTGTAGACCATACTTGGAGTAGCAAGGGCCTAGAGCACTACAGTTCATTGTGAAATATGGTCTGGGAGCACCAAGGTTTATTCCTAAGCACCTGTCTCCTTAGCATGTTTGTGAATGCAAGGGTCTCCCAAGGACTGGAGTATACAGTAGACAAGAAGAGCGTGTTTGGCATTTGTTTCAAGGAGAAAGTATGGTGTCATGGACGCAAGTGTCTTTGTACCCAAACAAACTTGATCTCTAATTCCTCCTTCTCTAGGTGCAAACTACATGGCTCTATTTAAAGTCTCTTAAACATCTGGCCACATACTTCATTTGTAAAGTAGGGATATTGAACATTGCCAGAATGCCAGAATTCAAAGTAAGAAACATGCAGGTGAGTTCGTCTTAGTGTGACCCTTTCCTGAACCCTTCCATCCTCACCTTCTTCTAAACACACTAGTTCTTATGATCTGAAATCTTAGGCAACTTATTTGATTCTGGCCACCATATGCTGCATTTAAACACTGCAGTCTTCATATAAATTTTCACCTCTCCTAGTGTTCTCCTCAACTGGATTATAAACTTGACTTCAAGTTCTTCAGTATAGTATGTTGTATGGAATTGTTACTCACTAAATACAAGTTCAGTGCATGAATGGATGAATGGATGAATAAATGGAGCAAGTCGTACACATGTCCTGATATCTGTCACAACACTCTGTGAAACATGCAGCTTAGTGAATATGGCCGCCCCTCCTTCAATCTTCCTGAGGCCATCAGTCCCCTCCACATATTGAGGAGCAAGATGCCAAGCAGTTACTGATAAACAGCCCATTGCAGTGGAGTTTGGTGGTGACTGTTGAAATCCAGTAATATCAACTAAGGGTGGCCACAGTAGCAGGAGGAAGAAGAAGAAGAAGAGGAAGAAGAAGAAGAAGAACAAGAAGAAGAGGAGGAGGAGGAGGAGGAGGAGGAGGAGGAGGAAGAAGAAGAAGAAGAAGAAGAAGAAGAAGAAGAAGAAGAAGAAGAAGAAGAAGAAGACGTCACAGACCCAAATCCAGTTCTTCCATCCTGCTGAAAACAAGAGTATCTCAATTCTTCCCAGCTCCCATGCAGAACAAGAACAGAGGTTGCACAGATTGCTTTATGGGAAGTGCAGATCACAGGACTGTCACTGCACAGAAGAGGCTAGGGTCTACTTTGCCTATCTGGAAAGGAGAGTCTCTAGCTGAACTCGTTACAAGCTGCTGAGAAAAGACCCACCAGGAGAATTACAAAAATTACTCTTTATCCTGCAAGTACCCTAGGACCACGCCTTTCAGGGGGTCATTTCTTTGATCA
Source organism: Cephalopachus bancanus (assembly GCA_027257055.1). Taxonomy (NCBI): domain Eukaryota; kingdom Metazoa; phylum Chordata; class Mammalia; order Primates; family Tarsiidae; genus Cephalopachus; species Cephalopachus bancanus. The sequence continues at coordinate 57,925 of JAPVLO010004557.1, read as the reverse complement.
GGGACCTGCACTTTGTTGCTAAGGCTAGGAGTCAACCTGATTATAAAATCTGCCCTTGGTGGAGACACCTCTTAACTCTTCCCAGCAGCAGAAAAGACACCATTCAAGTCTGGGTTCAATGAGTATCTAATTGAACCCACCAAGGAGAACAAATTTGTCCCAAGAGCCTCAGGTAAATGATACTCTAATTCACTCAAAACACAACATGTCCTCAGAATGAGGACTAAGGACAATATTTACCAACTGACCAAGTTCACCTTCCAATTTCTTTTTTCCTTACTAATTGCTATGGCATTGTGTTGACTCTTTTTGATTTTGTTGTACTCTCCCTGGCCTTCTAGGAGAGTCCAGATTTAGGTCAGACACAAATCTCTAGAGAATGGTTGATCCTGGGAGTCCCATCCCATTTCTGTGACCTCTTCTCTAGATGTTTTAGGCTACTCTCTTTCATAGTTCTCCCCAGGGAAGGGTCCTCAGCCTTTTCCCTGTCTCTCAGATGAGGGAGGTAGACAAGATGATGATAGCTTGGCTCTCTCTCAGCTCTCTGAGTCCATGCATTAAGAGGTTTCTGTTTTTAATTCGAACACCCAGCAAGTTTACATTCCTCTGTACCTTGAGACTGCAGCATGAGAAAGAGATCCCCGAGTAGCAACTGACGGAAAATTTCAGAGCAAAGAATAGAACCACTGGGTTAAGAAGTCATGATACAAATGAATCAAAATGGACTTCGGAGATCTCTACAGTCACTGGACTCCTGCATGTTGTAAATAAGAGAACTAGAAAGGACTAAAGTGATCCTGCCTCTTTTCTCATTTAAATGAGATGATTGGACAGCAGTTGCTTAAAAACATTCAAATTATAAGGCATGTAATCATTGTGTTTAAAGAAAGATTCATCGTCAGTTATCTTCTGAGGTAAACTGTTACATTTGCCCCCCCCCCACCGAACCACAGCTCCTGATATTGACTTCTTTATGTAGTCCTCACACTGACTTTGGGGTTGACCATGTGACTAGTTTTGGCCAACAGGACACTAGCAGGCTTGAAGCAAGTAGAGGCTTTATCACCATGTGCACTCGGGGTTTATCCTCTTGTACACTCACTCGTGCAGCACCCCCTCTCAGAACTCAGCAGCCATGCTGAGAGAAGCCCAAGCCACAGAGAAAGGCCACGTGGCAGAGCACTGAGGCTCTCCACTGCTGCCCCTGCTGAGCTCCCAGAGAAAAGCCAGCATCAACTTGCCAGGCACATGAGTAAGCCATCTTGAAAGAGGATTCTCCACCCCCAGTTGAACCACCGCAGGGGATGCTGCATGGAGCAGACACAGTCTTCTCCAACAAACTCTGCTTAAATTGCAGAATCGTGAGCAAATAAGTGTGTGCTGTTGTTTTAAGTGGCTAATGTTCAGGGTGGTTGATTACACAGCAGTAGGTAACTGGGACACCTCATTCATGCTCAGAAAAGGCTGGTCCCTCTTCCTAGGTCTGAAGGAAATCCTAAGGGGAGTCTCCATACTGCCTCATGGGATTTCTTCCTGGGATTCAGTTGAGTGCCTTCACTCCTGTTGTGGTGGGGCAGGAGAACTGCTAAATAGCTTTGAAATTCTACCTTTGCTGTAGTTTGATTCTCTGTGTATGTGTCTTTGTGAAAATAAGTTTGTTTCCTTTCCCAAGATAAATATATTTTTGCATGGACAAATAAGGTCTAGCGAGCTGGAAAGAGCTGATTTAGGGAAAGGTCCTATAGTTTGCTTGCTTACCAGGTGCTTATGGGGCTTGAGTGCATCAAGGTCCCAAACCTAAAGGTTAATGTTTTGACACTGAAAATCCATCAGTCAAGGGGTGAGGATGAGGGGATGGTTTGCATTAATTATTAGTCTGGCTCTTAACTTGAATCAATGAAAATGCCAGAATGACGGAGGTTTGGACTGAATCATAATGATTTGGACTGAATCAGTTTGGACTGAATCATAATGAGCAAAACTGACATGGGCCTGAACAAGCAGGTGAAAGAGAAGAGGACAGCGTCTGCTAGCGGGGAACGAGCTGAAGAGGCAGGGCTGGGGTTGCATAGGAAAGAAAATCAAGGGTCATGGCCGGAGATCCCTGATCTTGATCACTGTGATCAGAGAAGGCTGGGAGGGGAAGAGGAGGCCCATAGGACAGGGCAGGGTAGGGCCAAGTGTCCACTCTCCGGTCTGGGCCCTGGAAGGATGCAATATCTGGGGCATTCTTAGCATTGCTGAGATTTTGAGTCTGCCCATTATTGCCATTTGAGAAACAGGCCAATGTGTGGGTGCTTTCTTGTATCAATATACAGTCTCACTGCGAAACCACAGATGTCCCTTTGAACCTTAAACATCAGCTCTCCCAATGAGGCAGTTTAGGATGCAGGTAAGTGAAGTGAAGCTCAGAGACTAGGGAGGCCCCAGTCAAAGTCACACACCTGGTGAGGGACAGAAATAGTCAGATCCCCAGGTCTTCTAACTCCCCTAGCCCCAGTTGTCCTTCCACCAGGTTGCAAGCTTTGTGTAAATTAATCATCCAGATGTATTTCTACCCTCTGAATGGGGGCAGGGCACCAAGCAGTTAGGCACTTCCCTGGTGGGGAAGAGGACAGGATAATTTGAGGGAGATGGATGTTGACTATATGAGTAAGATGGGATGCAGCAATAGCTGGAAGGGGTAGCTAGCTAATTGCTGGGATTTGCAAGAACTCTGTTTTTTGCTCCAAAAGCTTATCTAAAATTCTACTAGAAAGTCATTTCTGTGGATTAAACATTTATATTGGTCTACAATCCTTTAAAAACTATAAATGCCCCTGAAAGAGATAGTGTGGAAGTAATTCATTCACATTTCAGTATAAATCGACATAGCCCACCTACTCCTTTGACAGGTATTGAACACCTCCTTTGCTCCAGACCCTGAGACCCCAAAGTGGAGTTTGTGCCTAGAGAAGCCCACCATCTTTTAGGGGAGACAGACATATGATGGCACTAGAGGAACTGCCCCTTGTTGAACATCTGCTCTGTTCCAGGCTCTAAATAAGGAAATCCAGTTTTAACCAACCCTCCCTTTTCATGATATTATCTCCAGGTAGATAAATTTAGTACTGCAATACACTGAATTTTGTGTCCTTTCAAAATTCACACATTTAAATCAAATCCCCACATCCATGTAATGGTATTAAAAGGTAGAACCTTTAGAAAGCAATTAGATCATGAAGACAGAGTCCTCATGAATAGGATTCATGCCCTTTTAAGAGGCCCTAGAAAGTTCCATCTATGAGCTCAGAGGCAGGCCTTTACCAGAAACCAAATCTTCCAGTGCCTTGATCTGGGACTTCTCAGCCTCCAGAACTGTGAGAAATCAATTGTTGTTTATAAATTACTAAGTCTATGACACTGTATTATAGCAGCCCAGACAGGCTAAGGCAAACACATTCCCAAGGTCACATAGCTAGTGAATGGCAAAGTTAAAATCTGGAGCCAGATCTGTCTGATTCCCAAGCTCAAGTGTTTTCCATCACTTCACACCATGGCTCAAGGCCTTACTAAGATATGCTCCAGTTGTGATGGGAAGAGAACAGAAGGAGCAGGTCCAACTGCTTGAACTTCAAGGTCACTGAGTAGGTAAGGGTGAGGGGGTGGAGAGAGGGCATTAGGTATTTGGGGGAAGAGGGCATTATAAATAGAGAGAAGAGCTTGGAAGAAGGCATAGAGGGATGAAAGGATGGTCATGACTGAAGCCAAGGGCGTGAAGGAAATCTGCCCGAGAAAACTAAGCGAGACAGACAGGCAGGGGCCAGCTCTCCCAGGGTAGTGCTAACAAAATCTGGTTGTTATTCTGATCTTAGGAAACATCTCTGGCAAATGTTAAGCAGAAGAGTGTTTGAAAAGACATAGCTTTGAAGTCCTGGACTCTTAGAACACAATGCTTAAAAATGTAGGTCCTAGTATCATATCTGGGTTCTATCCTGTTTCACAACTACAGAAGTAGTTGTTTAATTGTTCTCATTCTCACTGGAATCTAAGCCTTCTGAGGTGTGCCACCATGTCTTATTGATCACTGCTGAAATCATGTGCTCTGGAAGTTTCTGGTATATACTGAATACTAGTGGAAGGTTTCTGGTTCCACCTTCAAATCCATTCCTATCTTCCTTCTGGATACATGGCCACCCAGGTACAGATGACACTTTCAACCTCTTCTGCAGCTAGATGTGGCCATGCAATTAAGTTTGTCCTGGTGGAACTAAAATGGAAGATGTGTGTGCAACTTTGTCTCACTTGCTTTAAAAATTGCGGGCCCCCAAAATTCCTGTGTCACCTTCTCACAAGCTAGAACACAAATGTGCCCCTGGCCTGGCTTTCACCATACAGATGGGACCAACACCCTAACAGATGGCAGAGCACAAAATTGAACGATCCTGGATCCCCAAAGAACCACAAGGAGCAGAGCTGCCCTGCAAACCTGGATCAATAGCCTTAGGACCAATGAATTCCTTTGTTTTGTAAGCCTCTGCACTAGGGGGCCTTTTTGTTACAGCAGCTCAGACTTCACCCTAGTACAATACTCAATACATATTTGTTGGATGAATGAAGTATATGTTTCTGCAAATGTTATCAGAACCTTGTTGTATTTCTCCAACAAGACTGTACCTTCAGTGCAGGGATACTATCTGTTTACTGTCTCCAAAGCACCTAGATAATAACTCAATTCTGACTAGATGAATCTCCCTAAACCAGTCATTTTAGTAGTCAGCTTTGCCAGAAGAAGAAAAGGATCATCTCCCTAGACTGGTAGTAGTTAAAGAGTTTAGGAAGTCTGGATGAGGAGCTAGAAAGTGCAAAATAGAGGCAGCAAGACTAAGGTAAAAACCTCATGGGTGACTGGAGAAAAGTTACAGAATTACAGCTGGCAGAGCTCAGACTTTTGCACAATGCTGAAAAGTCACAGGGGAGAATGGGAACCCCACTCTATGGAGAGAAGCATGCTGGCAGTGGAAGTGCATCAGATTTAACAATGTTGCCCCCCCCCAAAAAAAACCCTGCAGTGCTGAGAACTCGTTAGTTACATTGGATGTGATGGGGGGGAGGATATAGTCTGGAGCCTAGATTTCTTTAATTAACCAATAGCAATCAGGAGTGAGGGCAGTTCCAGGGGAATGGTAATTGTCTGGAAGTTCTGGATGCCTGCAGGCTGAGCTGCAGGCCAAAAACCCAGCTAGCTCTGTCCCGGGAAGCATGCGGAGACAAGGTCACAACTGCCATTTTAAACAGGGTCTTTTTTCAAAAAGGTTTAGATCACAGCTGATTGTTGTGGGTGAGGATGTCCTCTGTGATGTATGCAGCCTCAGGAGAGTGAGCATACTGTTTGGGGCGCCACAGTAGTGAACAGATACTGTGGAGCTCTGGGAACCGGATTGTGCAAGCGCTGGGTGACCAGTGACTGGGGGAGGTCAAGCTGTCTCAGAGTTCTTTTATTCAGCAAGTACTTACTGTATCATTAATACAATAAGTCCTCACTTAACAACATTGACAGATTCCTGGGAACTGGCTTTAAGTGAAAGAGCGTGCAGCAGGTCCTTGAAGAACATTCAGTGTCGTTTTGCTACAACATTGATGAGGAGAAATTGGTTTTATTATATGTCATTTCACTTATGTATGAGGCTGGGGCTGGGGATAAATACTTAGGAAACATTTTTAAAATTTTAGATTCAGGGAGTATAAGTGTATGTTTGTTACAGGACATAATGGGTACTGGTGCAATAGGAAACATTTTTAAACATTTGAAAAGGAATGAAAAAATGTCTTAGTGTGGTTATAATATCCACTGTGACTGTAAACTCCCTGTGGGTACTTTATGCTCTGCAGAGACTAGAAACTCAGTAAATGTCATAGAGAAATGCCAACTAGACCACCAATAGGTTGCTTTAAAAAGCATTTTGCTATCAGCTTCAATCAACTGATAAGAATGTCATGTAAATTTCTGGCCTGTAAACTGGTTCTTCTAAAGTAATAGAAGATTTTTTCCCCTTCTTTAACATTGCTGAAATGGTTCCCTTACAATCTTGCTTATATTCTCCGCTTGCTTGGCAAGCGCCTTTTCGTTGATAATGCAAAAGTAAACAAACACATGAAGGCTCCTCTCTGGATCATCACAAATTCCAAATCAGAACAGTCTGAATTAATGAGGTTTTTAATTTACTGTTCTAAGTGGAGTTGACAGATAAACTGCTTTCATTTGTCTGGGCCACAGGACAGTGTGCTTGGAACATTCCCAGGCTTCAGTCAGGATACTTAACATAACTGAGGAGTTAAACTCCCAGAGAGGAAAAATATAATGTGGTTCCGGGTCCCTGAACTTCTAAAGAGAGTTTCAGACATTAACTTGAACTTAGAAAGAGGTCAAGTCTTTGTTCCTGTACCAGGTTGTGCCCCCGAAAGCAGAGACGAAGTTTACGATGCAAGATGGATGTTAGAGACCCACACCTATGGGAAGGAGGGATGGAAGCAGGAATGGGCAGAAGTCACAGAGGGTGGGGTTCAAGCCCCCTTGCATCTCTGAGTAAGATTTGGCCAACTTAGCAGAGTGCTCTAGGCAAGGATCGCCTGTAGAAAGTCTCACACTGGGCCAAAATGGCTAGACCTTTACATTGCCTCACTGCCCAGTGGGGGAGCGTGGACCACCCTGGGGAAAGGCATGACTTTGGGCCAGACAGCTTTCATCAGCTGAGGTGCTCTCCTGAAGAAGCTGACAGCTGGAGGCTATCTGCTGGTCACACTCTTCCCAGCTGGGCAATGAGGCCTTCCTTGAAGGGGGAGCTGGGCAGCACGTATATGTGGTGCAGAGGTCAAAGCGGTACTAAGTGCTGCCCAGGGCTTCCTGGACGCTCCGAGCCTCCTGAGGGCTGGTCCCATTCAGACATCCGCCAAGCTCCAGGCAGAACTACAAACAAGTTGTTTGTCTTTTCCCATGCGGTCCCTCTCTCCTCCCATCCTTATTCAGACCCTGTTTATTTCTCTGACTCTTCCTTTAGGCAATAAATATTCCTTTTTAAAATATTATCAAACACCAACTCACTGCTGCAAGCATTGAGGCTAATCAGAGATAAACACACGCTAGTCCCTGCCCTCAAAGAGCTTACAGTCTAGAGGAGAAAATGATATTGAACTCAAAAAAGTGTATTGTATAAATTGCAGGTTTGGTAAGTGTATGGAAGAGGCACATGCAATGCTGCAAGTGCACTGTCTATGAATGTGTTAAGGGAGAAAATCGCTACCACACATGGGGCGTTTGTTGTGTGCCAAGCTCTGTTCTAAGGAAACTACACTAACATCAGTTTCTCACAGTGATCCCAAGAGGTCAGTTCTCTTCCCAACTCCACACCGAGGCTCAGAGAAGTTAAGCAACTTGCTCACAATCACTCAGGTGGTAAGTGATGGAAGAAGTTTTGAATCCATATAGTCTCACTTCAGAATCTGTTGTCTTAAACTTTATACTACACTGTCTCTTTTGACTGTTTGAAACCGATGACAGTCTATTGTGACCACTTGGGATGGGCAGGAAGAGGAGAGATTGGCGGGCACGAAAGTGCTGGGGTAGACCCTAGGGAGGAGGGAGCTTGGAAAAATAAGTGGATAGGCAGCAGCAGAAGAGGGACATTTCAGGCAGGAAAGCAGCATGAACAAGGCTTGGAAGAAACACTAGCAAGATGTCTTAGCTTAGAGGTAATGATTCGAGTACAAGTAGTTGATTTGGGAGATAATTCTGTAAATCTCCAGAATTATCTTCCAACATTTTTTCTAGTAGAAGAGTGAGGGGAAAGAGACAGAGCAAGGCAGGCAACCAACCAAGGGTGTATTGTCAGACAAGCTGCCATTGTAGGCAACTGGGAAGAAAGCCTTCTGAGGAACTGGGGGGTGCAGTACTGTAGTGGCCGAATGTTCAGTCTGAGAGACCACCAAGAGCCAATTCTGATGAAAGTTCAAGAGGGTCTTTATTTGCAAGCTCGAGCCTGGACCTCTGTCAACAACCGACGCAGCAGAGTACACCCAGAGACCCCAACTTCTTTAAGCAGACACCTTTTATCATGGTAACACAAAGGGAGGAGGAGTTTGGGGGACTTTCCAGTCTTGTTACCATTTAATTGGGTAGTAACCTCTGGTGGTCAGCTTAATCGTGGAGGATTGGCTAGCTTGACTCGGGCTGACCTTGGCCCACTAGCTGGGGAAGTTGCAGAGACATCTGGAAACTTAGATGATTTCCCCCTGGCACCTGATTGGTTGTTGCTAAGGGGAAAGTGGGTCAAGGGAAGGGTTGAAGCTTGAACTGGAGCTTTGCAGTTTTTCCCATAACTGAAACTTTAAACAGCTACAGGCTATGTTTTAAAGCAGAAAACTAAAATGTCTGTGCTATTGTCCACAAGCCAATTACATATTTATTGGGTTATAGCATGTTCTTAACCTAAGTCTATGGTATACTCTGTTATGGCCCTCTCAGTACAAATTACTGTATGCCTGTTATTGTAAACAAAGGGCAAGAGAGCTGGGCTATTTATCCACCAAATCCCATCCAGCATTGGTTAAGGACTTCTCCCAGGGGACAGGGAGAACATCGATGGGGACATCGATTCCCTGCCACCTCTCTCCTGCACAGGCAGAGCAGCTTCCAGCAACCAAAAGCCCTCAGGCAGAGACGAAGGTGACAGCAGTTGGAAGTCCAATCCACATACACAAAACTGTTAAGTAGTGTATGGCTATGGTCAGGATACTGGCAGGCTATGCTAGGATACCTCTTGGGGATGGTGCGGAGAGAGAATAGCTCTGTTAGAGAGGAGAAGACACACCCTATAATAGGTAGATAATGGCCCCCAAAGACAGCCACATCTTAATCTCTAGAACCTGTGATTATATGACCTTACAGGGCAAAAGGAACTCTGCAGATGCAACCAAGTTAAGGATCTTGAGTTGGGAGATCATCTTGGATTACCTGGGTGGGCCCAATGTCATCAAAAGGGTGCTTACAACAAGATCAGAGTTTAAAGTAGGAGATACGGCATAGAAGCAAGAAGTTGGAGTGATATGAGGATGGAGCCACCAGACAAGGATTGCAGATGGCCTCTAGAACTGGGAAGAAGCCAGGATATGGACTCACCCTTCAGAGCCTCCAGAAAGAACCAGCCTGCCTGGCACCTTTACAAAAGCCTAATGAGACTGATTTTCAACATCTGGCTTCCAGACTGTAAGAGAACAAATGCTGCTTTAAGTCACCATGGTCATGGTAAATTGTTACAACAGCAGGAAGAAACTAGTACAGGCCTCTTCCGTCAAGCCACTGAGTACTCTATGGCTGGAAGTTTATCTTTTCCATCAGCAAATCGTATTTGCACAGCACTGAAATTTTGAGAGAACTTTCCCTGTGGCACCTCACAGCAGCCCTTCAGGGTGGGTGAGGAAGGTCTTGCCTCTGCATTTCTGAAGGAACCAAGGCTCAGAGAAGGCAAAGGGTGTTTCCTGGGCTGTTTTGCACTTTGGTAGAAGAAACACTTCTTGGTCTACAATCCTTTTGCTCTGCTCTTGGCAGTGCACAGCCTGCATGCTGTGGACCCTTTCCCTCAGAAGATCTTTAGCCTACCACCTGCAGCTCTGCCTGTGACTGGGCAGACCCTCCAAATGTTGCCACTTGAGGCCTCATCCTTTGGAATCATAGACTTCTGTTACCTAAATGCCAGGGGTTCTGACAGGGACCTGTTGCTCTCAGCACAGAAGGCCAATCACTGAGACAACAAGTATGGCCAGGAAAGAAGGCTTTTTATTTGGGTGGTATCAGCCAAGGAGAATAAAAGATTATTCTTAACTGTCTCCTCATCCCATTTAAGTAGGGGGTTCATATAGGGGCAGGAATGTAGAAAACAGGAATTGGGGAGGGGTAAGAAAGAGGAATTGGTACACAGGAGGTGTCTGGCATCTCATTGTCTGGATGCAGAATAAGAAAGGAACTCAGATAAGACAAATGTAAGCTTCAAGTTTTAGGGGGAGTATCACAGTTTCTATGTTTATTCAAAAGACTGTAACCAGTAGTTCTATGGGAAGTTGGGCTGGTTTCACTAGGTGCAGGATGGAAAGCATCCATGCTAGAACCCTTACATTGTTCTCAGACTGAACAGTTATCTGAACCTGCCCACCCTTGACCTCCATTTGCTGACCTTCTTAAACCATCAGATTGCAAAGAGAACATTTTCATGAGTTCATAGTATCACTAGATGGGCCTCCCAAATTTTGGTCTCCTTCACCCTGGTGTAGTAGAAAAAGAGACAGAGCTCTTTCTAATTCTGTCACTAGTCAGCTGAGTGATCTTGGATAAGTTTCATCAACTCTCTGAGGCTCAGTCTTCTGGTAAGGCAATGACTTCTGGTTCACCTTACAAAAAAGGGACAGTTGAGTCACCTCTGTAGGGTCACATGAACAAAAGCTTACCACAGAGTATTTTAGCATTCAATTGTTAGGGTGCCTGGATTTATACCATTAAATATTCAAGTATTTTGTGGAGGTGATCTTCTATTTTCAAGAGTTCCCTATTAAAATGAAATTACCTTGAGTGGTAGTAATACCTCAAATTATGATCAGCTATCCCTTAATCTAGGATTATTGTACCCTTTCTGGCCTTGTCCTCTACCTAAATTTAGAACATAAGAAGAAAGGAACCTCTTTGGTAGAAAGATGTGGAAGGTTTCTTATGAAGAGATGTAAGGAGATACCAAGGAAAGCCTTCCCAATGCCTTACAATTTTGTCCTAAGCTAGTTTTAAGACCATGGTCTGAACTCAGCCTCATTGGCTCAGTGACTCACATCTCTTGGCCAATGATCTATTCTGGCAAGTGTTCCCCACCAATGTACCTTCACAGGAAGCTCATTTGCAAATTCAAATGCCATAGTATGAAAGCATCTGTGCATTTGAGGTGAAAGAAGTTCTGCATAATAAAATCTTCCAGTAAATCTGGGACCCTCTTCTCTGCATAGAAGTATAGAAGTAAAGTTTGGTTGGTATCATAACTGGGGTCTTCAAGAAAACAGAGACTGCCAACAAATTACTTGCTAATGCTTTATGGGGGGGGGAGAAAAGTGAAGCAGAAAAGGAAGGAAAATGAACAATAGCCAGCTGTCAACTCAATCATGGCAGAAGTCTTCAAATAAGTTGCATGAAACCACTGTATTTGGAAGCATCTGAAAGGGGTGGAGGATCCCTGAGGCCAATTCCCTCCTACCACTTGTCTCTATCTTATCAAAGCTCACCCTAAAGGGGTGTTAACTCCCCAGACTTCTCCTCTGTTTTCCTTAGCTTCTCCAGCAGCTTCTAGAGAAGTCAGCACTTCCATGGTTTAGAGGTGGTGCTGGAAACCCTACAGTGAATAAAAGGAAGCCAGGCTGATGCCCAGTGAGGCTAGCATAGTAACATTCCCCAACTGCAGGAATGGAGCAGTGGCTGAAGCCACTCTGGCTAGGAGGCACAAATGACCCAGGTGTGGTGGGCGGGGGGGGGGTTAGCTGGGGCCCTGCAGAACTGCTGTGGTGCTTAAATTTGGTCTGGAATTGTTATTAGCACCAATTCATGAAATCAGAAAAGAATGGGCATTAAGGATTTTCCCATTCAGTCCCCCTGCAGGGTCAAAACCTTGAAGCATCAACTTTCCTCATTTGACTCCCTAATTATCTGATGATCTAAGTTCTGGAATTTATCATCCAAATTACCTGTGTAGATTGACTGTTATGTATGGAAGTGGCTCAGCAAACTTTTGTTAAAGCACATTATCACAAGTTTGGGTTTGATGGGTAAGGCAGCCAAAGGTAACACATCTTCTAGGTTATCAAAGCATCCTCTGAAGGTGGCCTTCCTTCCCTGGAAGGCTAGCAGAGTTGTGCAAGCAAAGCTCAAATAAGCACTTGTGTGTTTCTGTTTGTGCTCTTGTACCAAATCTATTGTCGTGAGACCACGCCTAAGCCAACCAGCTAAAGGAAGAAAGATGTGAGGAGCAGAATCAAGTCACCCCAATCACACCAAGCAAAGCCATTGTAGATCAGCTGATGACAAGCAGACCCTCAGATGTATGAGTGAGCCCAGCTGAGGTCAGCAGAGTCATCTCTCTGTATCAGCGTTTCTCCCTTTTCCTAATTCTTTCATATCTGCAAGTGCTACCTTCCAGACCTGACTGCAGATTCTGGAGTGTTCAGGTTCATGGATCTTACAGATCATTTAGCAGCCACATTGAGCATCCAGTGGACCTTCAAAATGTTGATGTGATATCCAAACCCACACAAAGTTCCAATGCTACAGCAATTTACTTTTTGTAATTTTAGAATGTGAGCATTACAAGAGAACTTAACATCAGACCACCTACTTCCTTTTACATATGAGAAAACTGAGGTTTGGAGAGATTAAATTACTTGTCCATGGCCACATTGTTGGCTGGAAGCTGAGCTGGACATACCAGCCAGGTCTTCTGGCTGGGATTCCAATGTTCCTTCTTTCTCTAATCAATCAGCTCCCTAATTGACTGGCAAGGCTTCCTGTCACTAGTGTGATGACAGGATTCTGAGGTTCAATCTGGGCAGAATAGGAGCGAGTCCCATGATCAATTAGCCATATATTCCAGAAGTAAGGAAGAAGGGGTCACCATCTGCCACTTCTGGCTGCTTATTGGTTAACCTGTTGGCTTATATTAATTACAAAGCTGTCATTTTATTTCATTTTCATCTAGCTCCTGGTTTGAAGTACACTTTGGAAACATCCAAAGGCTCTGGTTCACTACTTTCTCTGTGTGTCCAAGATCAGAAATCTCTTCTCCATGCTGCAAGGCAGCATATTCAAAATGCTTCTTCTAGTGATGCCTTTCAAGGTGGTGAGCACACAGAAATGAAGCCCCAAACCAAAGGAAGCCTTGAGATCTGAAAAATCAATGTCGGAATCTGGCACAGTGTGTAGCAGCAATGGGGACACTCTAAGCTGGAGGGATAAGCTGTTGGCTTTTCTGCCTGCCCAGAAAAGCTGGGCACTTTTCATGTTGGTCAGTGTCATTCATCCCCAGGCAGGGACATCACTGAACATAGCACCGTCAGCCTTGACCTGCATCTAAGGACACAGGTAGTCGGGACACTACCTCTAAGCAGCAGGTAGTTGGGCTGGTTGGGGAGCCACGGACCACTGGTGGGGATATCTCATGAAAGGAGGGTGAAATGGAGTCTGTATTTTTCTTTTCCTCTTCCTTGGAAAATTGAAGCATCCTTTCCAGCATCCTCTCCTTTCATAGGTCTCAACTTAATGTCACTTCCTCAGGGAAGCCCTCCCTGATGCCCAAGATGGGGTGAGGGGCCTATGACTTGCCTTTTTCCCTTTGTGGCCCAAGTATTTCATGAATCTGAGATCCATCTAAATAAAACCTACCAATATTTTATGTACCAATCGGAAAAATTGCCACCATTTAAACTATAACTCAATGCTTTCCTGCCACTTAGAATTTTTATTGTATAGTTATTAAAAGAGCACTTTAAAATGTACTTATACAGATTTGTATGATATAGCACTCCTGTGCAAAGGAAAATATACTTGAAACTAACTGGTTGAGGTAATGATCCTTAACTTCCTTCACAGGCAGAATTTGAATATTTGGAATTGCGTTGTGAGCTGGTGTTGCTGAGGGCCGTGTGCTGCCACTCAAGCTTGGCGCTCCCCAGCATCGCCAGCAGCCCATCCATCGCCTCTTTCTCCCCACCCCAGGCCACCAGGATGCACAAATGAGCAACCTCAGCAGGAAGATAGTCCACATGCACAAGTAAACACAAAGCAAGGTCACAGCTGGTGAACGCGATCATAGAAGCACATACTGCTCGGATCGAAGACATCTGGGAAGGCTCCGGGGCAGGATGTGGCATTGGAAGGATGGGAGAACTCCCAAAGGTTGAAATGGGGAGGTCGCATTCCAGGGTGGACAACGGAGGAGAGGTAATGGCATGAACCAAATGTAGAACTCTTTTAGTAAAGGCATATTCCCACAGAAGTGGCTTGTTCATTTGCACTGGAAAATAAAACAAAATAAGCAATGTGAGTTTTATTCTGTAGGAAAAGGGAAGTCACTGAAAGATTTCCAGCGAGGGAGTGTCTTCCTCAGCACTGCACTCTAGAAGGAGACCTTGTTAGCAGTGTATAGGACAGTGTGATGTAACACCAGAGGGGCGGCAAAGAGGTAGTTAGGAGGCTACTCCAATGAGCAGGATTGGTGGGATACTAAACAGAGACCGGTGCATTTGAGCTGCATTGTGGAGAAAGAACCAAGTGATTATTCCCAGAGGAAAGAGGCAGGTCAAAGGACAAGAAGAGGGAGTGGTTGAACAAGTTCCTCCAGACGTTCAAGTCCACATGTCCAGGGTCACATGGGGAAAAGCAGCAGGCCTTGACAATGCACATCTAGGCTTAGAGGAGGGGGTCAAGATTGCCAGTGGAGGAAATGGCCCAGGCAGGGACCATGCTCACAAAGAAGACAGCTCCGGACATGAGAAGAACAGGGGTTCCCTGCTAGGGTTCTTCATCAGTCAGTAACATCATGTGGAGTCAAAAATCCCTCACGCAGGCACACACATTAGAGAACAGCATCCATTTCCTCTTAAGTTTGAACAGACACCGTCCCCATGGTGTCAGAATAAATCACTCTTTCTTCTGTGGGCTACCAGATAAGGTCGTTGCCTTGCACTGTGTGGGCATGTTATATTGGGGGAAAAGTCACTTTAATATTCAAGTCATATGCAGTGGAAGGAGATGGTCACATTGGGAGAGACAGAAATGCAGGTGCCTAGGGCAACCAAGGGACCCTCCCTATCCCATGGAATTCATGTGGAATCACCCACCCTCTGTCTCATGTCCACTTGCATAGATCCATGGTTTAATTTGTTAAAGTAAAATGTGTATGTCCTGTGACTCCACTGTACCTATACAAGGCCCTTTACCACATGTGGAACGTTGTAGATGGTACAAGCAGATGTAGGCCCTGCCTTGAAAAACTCTCAGTTTAGGTGAGATCAACCTAAGAACCATGACCTGGAACCATTTCAGGGCTACCCAGTGGCAAGCCCAAGACTGCATTTTTCTCTACATATACAGAGGTTTTGGTGAATTTGATACAATTCAAAAGACCATGGTTCTTTGGAGGGAAAATGTTAGGAGGAGGCTTACAAATGAAAAAGACCATTTTGAGCAACAGACAGAGTGGCGAGGGTGTTTCAGGTACAGGAACAACACAAAGGCAAAGAGATTAAAATTGATCCCAGCATATTGTAACACAATTAACACATCAGTAAGGATCATGTTTAGTTGCAAGTAAGAAAAGCCCCAAGTAGCAATATCTTAAATAGATAGGTTAGTTTCCTATAACAAGAAATCTAAAAGTTAGCAGTTGCTGGTATTGATTTAGTGACTCAAAGATGTCAGAGATAACTTTGCTGACACTTTTTCAGTCTTTCCCTCATGCTGGTCCCAAACAGCTGCTTAGATCCAGCCATCACATCTATATCTACATTCAAGATAGAAGAAAGAGGGAAGGTTGATACCAGCTCCTTTTGTTTGGGTAGCTCCAAAAGCAAAGCTGAAAACAAAGACTTGAGTGCACATAATTTATTTGGTAACTGATTCCTGGATGCAGAAGGGAAGCAAGGAGAGTAAGAGAGGAAAGAAGAAAAAGACAATAAAAGCACATGTGAAAGAGGCTGCTGCCTGGAGCCATAGGGGTCCAATTGCACCAGGACCTCCTGAGAACTATACACAATGCCTCCCAGGAGTGGATGCCTGAATAGCTGGTCATAAAGCATCTACCCACTAGGCCCTGTCTTCCAATGGTTAAGGGTCAGTCTCAATGGCATGAATCCCATGTTTCCGAGTTTGTTTTTGTGCAGGCCTGGTAGGCTTCCATAATGTCAGAGAAGGCCATGGAACAGAGAGCAGAAAGATGAATAGCACACACTTGAGGTTGGGTACTGTTGGCATGAGGTAAGTTGGAATAACACAGAACTGTCCACCACAGATGTGGCTAAAATCGGAGGTGGCTTGTGGTATGGGACAACTAGGCACCCCAGTCATCTGCCACACCAGCAGAACCCAGTGTCTTATTGCTTGCAGAAAGAGAGGCTGTGAAGTGAGTACTTTAGCTCTTCTAGCCTCTAGAACAGAAGCAGGGTGTGGATAAAATGATTGGAAAGGACTGTTGATGGAGTGAAAAATACAGGATTCACTAAGGACATGCTAGATTTAATCACCTACTCTGAATGCATCATTTTATAAATGAGAAAGTAAGTCCTGGGCAGGGGGAGTCAGTTGCCTGCCCCTGTCCCGTAGTGGGAAAAGACCTGGGTTTTGAACCAGGTTTGGAGATCTTTCCACTCTCTCCATAGTAACTCTCATAGGCTGCAGAAGAATGTCTTGGCTGGAAAGTCGTTTGAAAAAAAAGAAAAGGAAGCAAAAAGAAAAAAAGCTCCTGCATGACTAAGTTGGGCTCTGTCACAAGACCTGGAACAATAAGCCCTGGCATTTGGACAATGGGAAGCCATTGTAGAATCTTCAACAGGAGCATGGAAATTGGAGTTACTTGTAGGTAGATATTATATCAATATAAGGGGTTCTTTCTCTGTTGATTATGGCTGCTGATTCTGCCAAAGGGAAATGGAGTTCTGAATGGGCTTGTACCTCCAGCGGTGACTGCGGGTGCAGTCAAAGGGAGGTGCAGGCTGCCGTCTGACATTCTCAAAAGGCCCCTGCTCTTCCGAGGATGGCTTGATGCTTATTGCTAATAACAAGGATGGCAGCCGGCTGCAGCTTTCACTCAAAATTTCACTCAAAATTCTCCAGCTTTCAGAATCAAAGCCAGGCCTGGGTTGTTCCTTGGCCCTAGACTGCAAAAAAACTATATGAACTAGTAAGTGAGGTCATTAAGTTTGCACGACATAACGACTTTAATTGACAGTCCTATGGTGACTCAGCAATAGTGTCAAACCCTAGGCAAATGATCTGATCTTGCGGGACCAATGCACCCTTATCAGAAAAGTGGGACTAATCTAGCCTGCTTCCCTGGCTTTGGTGAGGCAGCAAGAAAATATGTGCAGAAGCCCCTGATGGAGTGTCTGCTACATAATAAATGCTAAAAAATGTTACTTCCTTCTTTCCTTTATCATTGAGCTCACTATTGTACTAATTAAAGATAGTTTTTGTTTGCTTGTTTGTTTGTTTTGTTTTAGAGGTGAAGTCTCACTCTGTCACCCAGGCTGGAGTGCCATGACACACTCAGGATCATTCCATCATTGACCTTCTGGGCTCCAGAGATCCTTCCGCCTCAGCCTTCCAAAGCAGATGGAACTACAGGTGCACACTACCATGCCTGGCTAATTTTTTGATTTATTGCTGTGGGCTCAGGCGATCCACTCACCTCATCCTTCCAAAGTGCTGGGATGACAGGCTGAGCCACCAAACCCAGCAAAATTAGTGGTTAGTAACAACATGTTTATAATATACAAACATCCCAGCACAATCAGATCATCTGACATTTAGACATCAGGGTTACATAAGCTAATATAAAAGAGTTCACCTTCTGTTGATCCAGCTGGGTGGGATGGGAACAAACACTTCGTTGTCAGCCTGCCTCCTCATCACCTTGCCCTTGTCTCTGTGTGGTACTCACCACATTCTGTTTCTAGACTTGATGCCACCTGAGGATTAGACAGACACCCTCAGTTCCTCCAGTTGAGAATGAGGTGAAGGGAGAGGGACAAAGGTCAAAGCAAGAAGGGAGGTTTATACTTCCCACCTGCTCCCTATTAAATGACACCCTTATACTCTATTCCCTAGGAGAAGAATGGGGCTTCTGTTTTCTTCCTTTCCCTTTGTCTCCTATTCTTCAACACAAGATGAAAGAGAGAGAGAAGAAAGGGAGGGAGAAAGAGAGACAGAGAAGGAAGAAAGGAAAGAAGGGATGGAGGGAGTGTGGGAGGGAGGGAAGGGAATAGAGGGGGGTAACCTATGTTTTCACAAAGAAGGTGCCAGAATGTGGACCAAAAAAAAATGGAGTCCTAAGCTCACACAAAAGGTCCAGAAGGCAAGAAGATGACACTGTTAAGGAAGAGAAAATAACTATAGGTAAAACTATCGCTGATCTCTTCCTCTGCTTTCTCCCAGTGCTGGCAGATCTCAAGTGCTCTTACATTTTCTTCACTCACCTGCATTCAAATGGCTGTGCCAAATTAGAGAGGGGTGGAGACAGGAGGGGACATGGGGTATTTTTGGCACTGGCCTCCACTCAAAGTCTTACATTCTAAGGCACAGCTGCCTCACCAGGCTCACATGGTCAACTGAGCTGATAGAGGGATTTGGGACTAAAGCCTAAACTAATAGTGATTGTGTATTTCACTGAGATATCTCCTATTATGGGTTCAACTGTGTTTTCCCAAAATTATGGATGCCCTAACCCTCAGTACCTGTGAAGGTGATCTTATTTGCAAATAGAATTTTGCAGATAACCAAGTTAAGAAGTAATTAGTGTAGACCCTCGTTCAGTGTAACTGCTGTCCTTATAAAAAGTGAAAATGTAAACACAGAAATAGACACACACACACACACACACACACACACACACGGAGAATGCAATGTGGAGATAGAGTTGAAGGTACAAGCCAACCAATTCCATATCAAAACTCTAAGTGTCCATATCAAAAGAAATAAGATAGACAACAAGTGGGACCTCATCACACTGACAAGTTTCTGCAAAGCAACAGAAACCATTAAGAAAGCAGGGAGATAACCCACAGAATGGGAAAAAATATTTGTCAACTGTAGATCTGACAAAGGCCTAACATCTAGGATCTATAAGGAGCTCAGACGAGCTGAAGGGGAAAAAAACAAACAACCCCTTCAAAAAGTGGGCAAAAGACTTGAACACACACTTCTCAAAAGAAGATATATGGGCAGCCAACAGACACATGAAAAAGTGCTCACCCTCACTCATCATCAGAGAAATGCAAATCAAAACCACACTGAGATACCACCCAACCCCAGTAAGAATGGCCATCATTAATAAAACAAACAACAGATGCTGGCAAGGATGCAGAGAAAAAGGAACGCTTCTACACTGCTGGTGGGAATGCAAACTAGTACAACCTCTTTGAAAGACAGTGTGACGATTTCTGAAAGAACTAGAAATCGACCTTCCATATGACCCAGGCATCCCCCTATTGGAAATATACCCAAAGGAACTCAAATCATACTATAAAAAAGATACCTGCACACACATGTTTTTTGCAGTTCTATTCACAATAGCAAAAACATGGAACCAATCATGCTGCCTGTCGAAGCTGGACTGGATAAAAAAATGTGGTACATATACACAATGAAATATTATGCAGCCATAAAGAAGGACAAACATATGGACTTGGCAGCAACTTGGATGGATTTAAAGTTTGTCATACTCAGTGATCTGACACAGGAACAAAGAACAGATTACCATATATTCTCACTCTTAAGCAGATCTTCAACAATTATCATAATACTATAAGAAAGAGATTGGTACTAGTGGGAAACTGCCAGGGGAGGGGGGCAGCGATATTGGCAGTTGAGGGAAACTTCCAGGGGAGAGAGGGACACACCTCATCCACAAGAGTACCTGCATAATGAACATTTGTATACCTAACCCTGAATTGCACCCCACCTCTTTAAAAAAAAAATCACCAGCAAACTACCAGTAGCTAAGAGAGACCAGGGACAGATTCTCTCTCACAGTCCTAGGAAAGAACCAACCCTGCTGACACCTTAATCTTAGATCTGTAACCTCCAGTACTGTGAGACAGTCCATTTCTGCTGTTTAAGTCATGCCGCCTGTGGTACTTTGTTACTGCAGCCATCGCAAATACATCCTCTGTGGTAAGGATTTGGGACCTTCGCTGTGTCTGCCTTCCTTCGGTGGTTTATAAGCCAACAATCCATCTCTCAGCTTCAGCAGTTGTGACCAGGGACCTGTTCCTCCTGTTCGCTGGCTCTACCCCTCAAGGATGGTTAAAATGAATTTCTAAACCACCTTGTCCCTGAGCTTCTACATTTGGCCAGCCCTCCCAGACCCCACCCCTAGAGGCTAGAAGAGTGGGACCAGCCTTACCAGGCCAAATCCTGAGCTCTGGGGTCAGACAACCCTGAATTTTTACCCTGATTCTTCTACGTTTCGGTCATATGGCTTTAGAAAGATAACTCGACTCCTTTCTGCCTCCATTTCCAGGGTGGTACAGCCTCCTTCATGGGCTCGTTCTGAGGCCACACAGCCTGGTGTCTAGTATATAGTTAGTGATCATTAAAGGTTCAACAAATTTCTCAGCAGGCAGAGGTCATTTTTCACAACCACCTCTGATTCCTTCCTTGAACTCTAGTTTCCCATACCCAAGGGTGTGACTCAGTCTCTGATTTTAGGATATGCTTTTGATACTTTTATTTGGAAAAAAACTTCACCCTCCCCCTCTGAGTTTGAATTCCGGCCTCCTACACCATTTCTCCCTGCTTGCTCCTTCAGAGGTTCTAATTTCTCCTGTAGTCCAGCCCCAACCTCAAAAACCCCTCCTGCTGGATCTACCCAGGGACCCTCTTTAAAAGTTTTAAGGAAGAGATACTTATAATGCAGATGTACCCCCTGAACCTACTCTGGAAAGTCCAATCACCATGGAAAATGACTTTAAGAAGGTGACATAAGTGTCGTCTGTGGAAGTGGGCCCAGAAAATGAGAAGATGAATAGGCGCACAGGCTGGTAGGCTTGTAGCAAATGGAATCTATAATCAATTTCACTACTTGTCTGAGGCTCAGAACTTCTGATGCTGGTGAGATCAAAACAAGCCTTGGATCAAAGTGTTCCCACTGTCATGCTTTGGCAAGCACAATGCAGAGAGGTAATTGTGCATCCCGCATGCTCTGAGTCGGAGGCCATGCTGCTCTCAAACACACGAGGGGAGGGGCCTTGTCAGAGCAGATAACCAACAGACCCCCACAGACTGTGGCTGCTGGATGAGTCACCTTGGGGATATCAAGACCCCAGCTGCTGAGATGAACAGTTTCAAAGTTGAGAGTTTGCCAGAGACAGTTTTGTGCACAGCAGAGAGAATTTCTGCTGGCGTCAGCTCTGCTTGTGTGGAGCCACAAACCGGTGCCTTGGGTGAGCCTGCCTACAGCAGCGGTTTCCAGTTGGGGAATGTTCTGCCCCTCTCAGGGACATTGGGGGGGGTACATGGTTGTTTTATTTTGTCACAACTGGGGTAGGGAGTGTTACTGGCATCTAGTGGATAAATAAAGGCCAGGGATGCTGCTAAAAAGCCCCACAATGCATGTAATAGTCCTGCAGAACAAAGAGTTATCCAGCCTAAAATGTTAGCAGTACTGCAGTTGAGAAATTCTATCCTCTGAGGAAGGACCAGGATTATTTCCATGGCTACCATGAGACATTGTACTTCTGATGTCTCATAACCTGTCCCCAATTTGGTTGATCTGCCCTGTTACTGATGAGTACCTTTAGTAGAAAAAAATGGGCCTCTGAGTTCTAATCCAAGTTACCCCACTTACCAGCCTGGGTAAAGTACTTCATTCTCTGTGCTTCTGTTCCCTCATCTGTAAAATGGGAAAAGTAACAAAACTTGTCTCACAGAGTTGTTTAAAGACTAAATGAACTGCAGGAAATGGTGCATATGAAATATTTCATTAAGTACCTAGCACTTAAGAAGCAATGTTAACTATGATTTTGCTTAATCACTGCTTTATTTTATTTATTGTTATTTTTCAGGAGACTCTTGATTTTTGCCATTCTCTGGCTGAGAAGCCTTTCTCCCTCTGGCCCTTCCACCTATAATCATTCTCTTCTTTTCTCAAAGTTCAGTTCAAATGTCATTTCCTCTGGTTAACCTCTCCAAACCTGCATGGAGCAATCACTTAGTCCCTGTTCTGGGCTCCCTGTCATATCATCTACTCCTGACTACCTTGTTGGTCTTCCAGCTCCTAAATGGCAGGGAACACAGCCTACTACCTGTGAACCCTCACTCGGGCCACAATGAATATCCTTTCATTGAAACCTCAGTCTGCCTTGATCACAGTGGTTAACATTTCTTATGTCCCCTGCCAGCCTGAGAGCACTTCCTGTTAAATAATAATCCTTCCAACATGTCAGGTGCACCTCCAGTGGCAAATGTCTCTCAAGAGTTGACTATGGGCCCTAGGAACTGCAAGACTTTGTATGGGATGGAATCAAGGGGACAGAGTTCCAATGTAGATACTCTTATAAGGAGGAATAAAGACCCGTTTCCTCATTCAGTCCCAAGAGACAGAAATGCGGGTCATTGTTGTTGGTCATTGAGGATTTGTATTTGTCAGGTATTTTCCATGAGACTTTTTCCATGAACTAACTATCTCTTTGATATCTCAATACAACTTCTTAAGGGAAGTGCCAAAATTATCCCTGTTATTATAATTGATTGACCAATGTTACATGGAAATGGTGACTTTTCGAGCAGGTTGATCTTACCCAATGTCTTTGCTTCTAAGTCACTGGAAATTACTGTCTCTCAAACAGTAAGTCAGTTGGCACCATTACAAGGAGGATACAAAAATTCTGGTGACAAGTTTATAAAATAACTTATAACCACAGTTATAAATGTCAGTTGAATAGTTTTTTAATCTTTTTGCTTTCCTAATAACAAAAAGCATTCTTCAAAGGAAAAGTTAGAAATAAGACTGCTTTGTAAATCAGATAACACAAAACTGTTCCAGGTTGAAGGAGGTGAGTGGACCTCTGGAACCTCACCCGTCTGTCACTCCCTTACCACTCCAGATACCCTTAAAAAAACTCTGAGGGACCAGATAATTTTGCCTTCACATTCTGCAGATATTGAAATAGAGGAAAAAAGAGGAAGCAATTTGCTAAAGTTCTCACACAAATGTGGCAGGGCCAGGAATCTAGGTTTCCTGATTCTGAAGTCAAAGCTCTTTTGACGGTATTTTGATGACAGTATTTTGATTATTTGTGACAACTAGACTTTTTTACTGAGAAGTACAGAAATAAAGTCAAGAAGAATCCACATAGGATTACTATAGCTCATCCAGTCCAAGATGTTATCAGTTACAAGATGCTTCCCAATTTGAGACACTAAAAATTCTAGGTCTCAGAATCTATGAAATGTGTCAAGAGACTATTTATTCTTCTGCCTTTTAGTGGAAGACACTTCTGTCGATTTCTCCTTTTGCCCTTCAGCATTCTAAGACATTGGTTCCGATCTTTTCTTTTCTTTGTTAGGTTAAATTTTTCTTTAGAATTGGGTGAAAGTTATTGAAACTAGAAAAAATGCACATATGCATTGGCAGTTTTGGATACAGTCTGATGGTTTCCTGAAGTCATTTCATAGAAGCTATGCATTTTATATATTCTAGATTAATCATAATTTTTGTTTTCAGAGCTCAAATCTTTCCCACTTATGTTGTTCCTAAGGAAAGGAAGAAGGAATCTGCTATCCATATTTCAAGGCCAAAAGTAATCTTTGTGCCAAAGCATGAGACTTTTGTGTGGAAAAGCAAAACAGTTTCCTTCTAGTCAAACTAACAGTTTCCCTAACTTCACTGTTATCCTATAAAGTAGGGGATTTCATAATAAAAAGTTCTTATATTTTCAAAATGAAGAATCCTAAAAATCAAAATAATCCAGTGAAGCTAGTTGTTTAGAATCAGTGTTCAACCTCTCAAGGAAAAGAATTATTTCTATTGACTTCTGAGAACAGTAATTTGACAATGCCTCCCTGGGTGTATAGACAAAAACAGCAGCTGGAAAGGAATTCTAAACTCTTTTCAGTAGCTATATTTTTGGTATTAATATGGACATTGTTATTTTGAAACTATAAGGCCTTAGCTGTTTTTGTTTGTTTTTTTTTTTTTTGAGAATTTTTTGGCCTAGACTTCATATTTAAAGTAGAGAACCATGGAAGGTAAACTCATGAGTTGGGGAATGATAGTGGATATTCTGAATCTAGGTCAATCTTCCAACCAGCTTTGTGATTAAGTAATTACTCAAGAGCAAATACACTTTATTAGAAAAATTATTAATTTTATCCCCTCAAAAACTGATTTATCTCTAATGATAAAAGTACTATTCCACCCACATGACTTGACCTGCATTCTTTTAATAGATGTATCCTTGGTTTTGCTATGGAATGGCAATTTTTTTCTTATTTGCATGGTGCTTTTCTATTTTCAGCTTGAAATCCTGGGCCCTGGGATATCCCTCAGTTCTAGGCAAAATGGGACAGTTGGTGACCCTGTCATGGAAACAATTCATTCACCTTTTTCTGGGCTGGCATTCTTTTTAAAGCCCTCCATATCAACTGAGAATGGTTCTGGATATGCCTTCTGGAAAAGATGGCACCATGCCAAAATGCCTCTTTTTCAAGTCCCATATTTCTCCTTTGATAAAGGGCGGAGTTGAGATGAGGTACAATGAGGACTTTCAATCTACCCTACCATACGTTTCTTCCATAAAACCTTATGTTTTTCATTGCTCTTAAAAGTCCTACTTGCCTCATCAAGTAAATGTTATATCCAAGGCATATTTTACTAGCTACATGGAAGAGAAGGAAAGAGAATGAATAATTCCCAGCCCAGCTGAGAGATTATCTGGGGCAAAGAACACAGGAAAGGCATAAATTCCTGAAAGCATGGGATCTCAATGTGTATTACTGTATTTTGGGAGTGGGGCAAGACTGGGATGAAGGTAGAGGCTTGTTTCTGGGGAAAATTCCCCACAGAGACAATATTCAGTGGCAAAAAAATAAAGAAATTAAAGCCAGACAGCATGTCCAACTAAATCACTGACCCATAGGGCCTTCACAAAGAGGCTATGACCAGAAAATGGAGCCAAAATTGGCACAAAGAAGAAAAAGGGGCTCAAGGGGGAGCTTGAGAAGGAAGTGTGGAGAAATTCCATGGAAAGAGAGTATGTCCACTGCTGCACTTCTGTTTGGTTTCATATTTTCTATCAGGGGAAATTACAGACATATACAAGTAGAGGAAATATAATAAAATTCTATGTATCCATTTCCAGTTTTCAGCAAGTATTAATTTATGGTGAATCTTGTTTTATTTATATCCCTCCAAACCCCCATTTCAGATAATTCTGAAATATATATATATAATTTCTTTTTTTTTTTGAGTTGGAGTCCCACTCTGTTGCCCAGACTGGAGTGCAGTGGCTGCTCCCAGTCACTGCAGCCTGGACCTGCTGGGCTCCAGCGATCCTTCCGCCTAAGCCTTCCAAGTAGCTGGAACTACAGGCACGCACTACCACACCTGGGTGATTTTTTGATTTATTGTAGAGATAAGGTCTTGCCAAATTGCCCAGGTAGGTCTCAAACCCACGGGCTCAGACAATTCACTCACTTCGGCCTCCCAAAACATGGGATTACAGGCTGAGCCACTCAGCCTGGCTGAATATTCAAGTATATATCTCTCAAAAATAAGGTCTCATTTTAAAAGTATAATTACAGTATCATTATTATGTTAAAAAATTAACACTAATTCCATTGTATCATCAAATATCTAGTCTGTTTAAAATTCCTTCATTTCCTTATTGCATTGTTTAATATGTCTCAATTTATTGTTCTCTATAGGCTTCTTCAAGCTCTTTTGTTTTCCCTTTTTTAGTTATCTGTTAAAGTAATGTGTAATTATTTTAGTAGAGTTTCCCACATTCTAGATTTTTCCAAGTGCATGCCTGGGGTGTTGTTTAGTATGTTTTCCAATCTCCTATATGTCCTGGAAGCTGTTAGGTAGATTTAGAGTTTGATCACATTAAAGTCTACATTTTGTCCATTTTAATGCTATGGTCAGGTTCTATCAGGAGGCACCTAATTTCTGATTGCTTCTGTTTATGAGATGTTAAGATTAATCAATGGGTTTCAGAGTTATCCGCTGGATCCATCTTTCATAATGTTCCCCATTAGCACTTCATCTAGTAGTTATACAGATGTGCCTCAACTTATGATGAGGTTATGACATGATAAGCACATCATAAGTTGAAAATATCATAGGCCAAAAATGCATTTAATACACCTAAGCTACCAAACATCATAGCCTAGTTTACTTTAAATGTGCTCAGGACACTTACATTAGCCTACATTTAGGTAAAATCATCTATCACAAAGCCTGTCATAATAAAATGTTAAACATCTCATGTAATTTATTGAGCACTGTACTGAAAGTAAAAAAAACAGAGTGCCTGTATGGGTACTTAAAGTATGGTTTCTACTGAATGTGTATCACTTTTACAACATCATGAAGTCGAAAAATTCAACCTGAGCATTTTGACCTCAGGGTACCATCACAATGCCTCTCAAAATAGAGAAACCATCATAGTTACATAGTTGGGGACTGTCTTTATTACTATCAATAAATGTTATCTGCTTCTATTACTTCACTACAAGATAGTGATATTCTATATTTTTTCTAAATTTATTAGTAAGAATACTTTTATAAAGAAAAACTTTCCCGTGTCCACTATTTGGTTACCTTGAAGTAAAATTTCCATAGGAAAGACAAAGTATATGCTTCATCTTTCCTTTGGCTTGTCAGTTTTTAAAAAATAATTAATAGGATGCCTAGAGTCCTTCAAAAGTAACTGGTGACACTTCTTTGTGTAAAATACCATAAGCAAAATAATTTTTAATATATTTGGTATATTCCAATACTTGCAGATATTATTCTTTTGTTGTTTATATTTTTAGTTTTTAATTCTTGGAAGCAATTTTACATTGTCCCTAAGTCATTGTAACATGGTTCCAAGGGCCTTCGTTTGATAGCTTCCCTGCTTTCGGATGTGAGGAGATATTCCAGACTTGTCTCACATATTTCCTGTCCCACACTTGTAATCATCTGTTTCTCAAAGAAGTCTTCTCAAAGAAGTCTCAATTCCTTCATAAGCAATGGTATTTGGAGACCCCAAATTGAATGTAAGGGGTCCTCATTGATACTATGTTGGTCATTATTTCTAGGCTTTTTTTAGTGAACAAAATTAATATTCTTTTTTCTTTTAAAGAGAAAATATGCCAGGCACAGTGGCTCAAGCCTGTAATCCCAGCACTTTGGGAGGCCAAGGCAAGAGGGTTACCTGAGCCCAGGGGCTCGAGACCAGCCTGGGCAACTTGGCAAAACCTCGTATCTACAATAAATCAAAAAATCAGCCAGGCATGGTAGAGCACACCTGTAGTGCCAACTATTTGAAAGGCTGAGGTGGAAGGATTGCCTAAGCCCAGCAGATTGAGGCTTGCAGTGGCTGTGAGTGTGCCACTACACTACAGCCTGGGCAATAGAGTGAGGCTCCAACTAAAAAAAAAGACAAAAGAGAGAGAAAATATATCAGAAGTTTATTTTACTTGCAGATTCTCTCTAATGAGGGAAAGTCTCAGTTTCTAATGACATTGGAATTGTTACTTGTACTTCATGCACTGTATACATGTGTGAATGCTTGTATGTGTATCTATATCTATATCTAGGTCTATATGACAAAGAAGGGACATGAGCAGAGACTTCACTCTTGTGTCAGAGGGAGGGAGGACACCAGTAAGCAGGAAGTTAAAGAGGAGTTAAAGGAGGATGACAAAGAAAAATGAAGGGCAGAAAGAGAATTAAAGAGTGAGGGATGCAGGTTCGAGACCCGCCTGAGCAGCAAGACCTCATCTCTACAATAAATCAAAAAATCAGCCGGGCGTGGTAGCGCAGGCCTGTAATTCCGGCTACTTGGAAGGCTGAGGTGGAAGGATCACTGGAGCCCAGCAGGTCGAGGCTGCGGTGGCTGGGAGCGACCACTGCACTCCAGTCTGGGCGATAGAGTGAGACTCCAACTCAAAAAAAAAAAAAAAGAGTAAGGGAGCCTTCACACAGAATTCTCTCTGAATGCAGAATCATAGTCTTGTGCAAAGGCAAAGATACTTATACACCAGCACCAACTTCCTGAGAGTAAGAAACTCTGATACCACATTCCTTGACTATCTCTCCATAATAAAAGCAAACCCTTCTACAGCATACTATGTGCCAGCTATTGTTCTAAATAATTGCTACATTAACTCATTAAATCCCACAACAGCACCAAGAGATAGGCATTATTATGACTATCACCATCTTATAAAAGAAAAAACTGAAGTACAGAGACATTAAGCCACTTATCCAGGGTGAAATTACTAGAAAGTCACAAAGCCAAAATACAAATTGAGCATTTTGAACTTAGGGTACCATCACGATGCCTCTCAAAATAAAGTACTAAAGACCAACACATAAACGCATGCAGATATTCACACACACGTATGCACACACATGATCTGGGAAAGAGGAACACTGGCAAACCCAGTTACAACCATCACATTGTAAAATGAGTTTTAAAAAACCCATAAGAGTTTTACACAAATCAACAGTACTTGTAGATGTAAAAGAGCTTTTATGGATTAGAATTAAAAACTCTCATAGATAGATAGGTAGGTAGATGCATGCATGCATACATACACACATGCATACATTTATTTATTTGTCTATTTATCCACCCATTCATTCATGTTTATTCTGCAAAATAAGACACTGAGAAAGTTAGAAGAGTTAAATAAGCAACTTTCCAAAGTCAGTCTGTGAATTCAGAAAATATCACAATGCCTTTAGCTTTAAGGAACTCAGTGTGATAGAAGTGATGGGTGGCTGACTTTGGATATGAGATCCAGGTCGTGTCCTCTCAAGATGCAGCACTAGAGGTTTCCCTTCTGAACAGAGAATTCAATCCACCTAACCCATTGCAATGAGCTTGAAGTAGTCCATTTGCACAAAACTCATCTCAACATAATGGGTGAAAAGGGGAAGTCCCTCATGCAAGCCAGAGCAGGTGCATGAAGCCATGTGCCTCCTTTCTTCATCCCAAAGGGCCAGTCATCACAGCTTTACTGCCAGGATGTGTGAGAAGCAGGCCCTGCATCTGGGCAGTCCTCATGCCAAGAGTATGCAAACCTGAAATGGAAACTGGAGGGAAAAGAAAGACAGGCTTAGCACATCAATCCTCCTACATGTTCCCCACTGGAGATGGAACTGGAGAAAGCAGACGTAAAAACATCACCAGCTGGTGTGTTTCCTGGCAGGAACACCAGCCACAGCCTTGCCTGCCCCCAGACACACTAATGCAGCAAACAACTTCCATTTGTAGCTCCATTTCCTTTGTTTATTGGTGCTACTAGGCAGGAGAGGAGAACAAACCCATGCTTTGGAGGCCTGCCAGGATCTGGGCATTGCCTCCAGTAGAACAGAGTTGATGGATGGTGGATGTACAGTCAACAGATGAAACCTCATTATACTTGCAGATCTGCGTATGACATAAACCATGCCTCTCCTGCACCACTGCTGCAGCACCTGCCCCCAGCACCTGCCCTTGCCTGCCAGCCCTGTTCACCCTCTGTCTCTCAGCAGCCCTAGCAGTTCAGTAGGGCTGGAAGGATGAGGAGAGAGCCCTTGGCTAAGGAATCCCAGGATGAGCCAAGGCCTGCCTGGCAGGTTGAGAACAGAATGAAAAAGACCCACCCTTCTGTGCTGCTTTCATCCCTACTCTGTCCAGCTGACATTTTAACCCCTCATTTCTCATTGAAGAAACCTCAGCTTCTCTTCTCTGGTCTTTCCTGGACAACCCTAAGGTGGGCAACAAAAAAACGATGAGAGAGAGTTGTTTTCCAGCCCTGACTTAACTTAATTTTCAATTTATCCATGCCTCCTCTTTGCTTCTCTCCTCTCATATATCCACATAGTGTCTGCCTCTCTCAGTGTTGAAGCAATATTTTGGACAGTGCTCTAGAGAATTCTAAATTGCAAGGCAAAAGCAGAATCACAATGGCTTCTTCCCCAGTCAGTTCAACAAAACTTTTTAAGTACCAATCCAAGTGCAAGGCACAATGAGAGGAAAGATGAATTACGAGGATACCCCTGTCCTGATGGGAGACTAACTTAGAGTCTATCATATGCACAAACAGGAAGCATCCGATGTGTTCTTCATCTGTTTGTTCCATAAACATTTCCTGGGCATCTCTTATTCAAAACAGAAACCCATTTTAAAGTAAACTGGATTTTCTATTATGACACCAGTCAAGGTAGACAAATGTTTTACTCACGTGAAGACTTACATTTAAAGAATGGCAGATGTCTATCTTCTCTCTTATGACCTGTGGGTTTTGAGATTTGTTCAGGAATTGAATGCCAGTTCCGATTTCCATGAGGGTATTTCCTTCATTTTCTAAGGTTCTTATGGTTTGAGGTTTTACATTTAGGTCTCTGATCCATTTGGAGTTAACCTTTGTGCATGGGGATAGATAGGGGTCCTATTTCAATCTTCTGCATGTGGTCAGCCAGTTTTCCCAGCACCATTTACTGAATAGGTTCTCCTCTCCCCAGTGGTAGGTAGTGGAGGCTTTGTCGAAGATGAGTTGGTTGAGAAATTGAGGTTTTGCTTCTGGAATCTCAATTCTATTCCATTGATCTATATGCCTGTTCCTATACCAATACCAAGCTGTTTTGATGATTGTAGCTTTATAGTAAAGTTTGAAGTCTGGTAATGTGATATCACCTGCTTTATTTTTTTTTGCTGAGGATTGTCCTGGCTATTCTTGGACATTTGTGTTTCCATATGAATTCCTGTGTTGTTTTTTCTAGGTCTGAGAAGAATGTTGCTGGTAATTTGATGCGTATTGCATTGAATTTGTAGATTGCCTTAGGTAAGGTGAACATCTTCACAATGTTGATTCTTCCAATCCATGAGCATGGGATATTTTTCCACTTGTTTGTGTCATCTTTGATTTCTTTGAGCAGTGTTTTGTA
The DNA here is from genome assembly GCA_027257055.1 of Cephalopachus bancanus. Lineage (NCBI taxonomy): Eukaryota > Metazoa > Chordata > Mammalia > Primates > Tarsiidae > Cephalopachus > Cephalopachus bancanus. Next base: position 27,008 of record JAPVLO010004557.1, on the reverse strand, counting down.
GTTTTCATTGTAAAGGTCTTTCACATCTCTGGTTAAGAAGATGCCAAGGTATTTCATATAGACAAGTGGGACCTTATTAAACTGACAAAGCTTCTGCAAGACCAAAGAAACCATCAAGAGAGCAAGGAGACAGCCTACAGACTGGGAAAAAGTATTTGTCAACACCAGGTCTGACAAAGGCTTAACATCCTGGATCTACAAGGAACTCAAACATGTTGAAAAGAAAAAAACAAACAACCCCATTATAAAATGGGCAAAAGATATGAACAGACACTTCACAAAGGAAGACATTCGAGCAGGCAACAGACACATGAAGAAATGCTCAACCTCACTAATCATCAGGGAGATGCAAATCAAAACCACACTGAGATACCACCTAACTACAGTCAGAATGGCAATTATCAACAACTCAAAAAATAACAGCTGCTAGAGAGGGTGTGGCAAAAAGGGAACACTTCTACACTGTTGGTAGGAGTGTAAACTAGTGCAACCTCTGTGGAAAGCAGTGTGGCGATTCCTAAAAGCTCTAAATAGCGACCTCCCATATGACCCCGCAATCCCCCTACTGGGAATATGCCCTGAAGAACTCAAATCACTCTATTAAAAAGATACCTGCACACGTATGTTTTTCGCAGCATTGTTCACAATAGCAAGAACCTGGAAGCAACCATGCTGCCCATCAAAAGAGGACTGGATTAAAAAAATGTGGTACATATACACGATGGAATACTATGCAGCCATAAAAAAGAACAAACTCATGAATTTCACAGCAACCCGGATGGAACTAGAGTCTATAATACTGAGTGACGTCTCACAAAAACAAAGATCCGAGTATCACATGTTCTCACTCATATAATGGACCTTGAACATCCAATGTAATACTATAAGAAAATGACCGACAGTAATGGGAAACTATGTGGGGGGATGGAGATGGGATCAACAGTAGCAAATATCTGTCTGGGGATGGGGAAACACCTCTTATCAACAGGGTGCCTGAATGAAACGTAACTGTATACTTAACCCTTAACTGTACCCCACAACATCATAATAAAAAATATTGATTAAAAAAAAGAAGATGCAAGGTATATAAAGCAAATAAAGGAGACCCAACCTATATACAATTGAAGAGTCTAAAGAAAAAAATTAAAATAAAATAATGGAATGGAACAAATATTTAATATTTAGTTCAAGAAAATTTTGATGAAATAAAATACTTACATCTCCAAAAAAAATAAGTAAAGAAAGAAAGAATGGCAGAGCAGAACTTGCTACTTGGTTACCAATCAACCCTCCTAGGAGGCAGCATAACAGAAATGTACATGACATGGCCTTGGAGCCAGCAGGACCCTGGGCCCCACTATGCTCTCTAATCTTGGCAAAACACTTTCTTAGTCTCATTGGAATGATAGGGACACTGCCCCATGTCCTCCTTGTAAAACTGTTTTAAATACTAAATAAGATGGTGCATACGAATCCCCAGCTCAGGATTTGAAATTAGAAAGTGTTCAATAATAGACACCTCCACCCTAGCCACCCTTTCACACGCATGTCCCCTCCTAATAGGACTTTTGTGCATATCTCTACTAGATAACCATTATAACACTGCATTTTAATTTTCTGACTACTGGTCTAGCTCTCTCATTAGGTATGAGCCATTTGAAACTATAAGCCATGGCTTATGCATTTATCTCTGGTAAATAAAAAAATGAACAGCAATAGTTCATTTAACCATTTCTCACATGGTTGCATTCAAAAGCTCTCGGCTCACTTAAGGATTTAAAACTGATACTTTAAAAAAAGTGTAAACTTGGTGCTAAACCCGGTGGTACAACCGACTTGTCAGAGGTGCTAAAGTTCAGGAGAAAAGGAAAAGATGACGCAGGTGCCATCTGGGGCATTTTATGGTGGAAGCAAAATGTAAGGAAGTCTTGAAGATGGCACAGCCCTGTGTGCGATGAGGAAAGCCATTCGAGAAAGGGTGAAAATGGGCAAGAGTGTGGTGGCAGAAATGAGCATGCCACATCCAAGGGACAGGAAGGAAGATTGATTGGATGTGCTCAGAACCAGGCAAGGGGTTTGGACTTAATGTGGTAGAAAAGGAAATTGCCAGGGTATCTGAGGAGAGAGTGACCTGAGCTGCTGATGTTTAAGCATGGCAGGGGGCACAAGATTTAAAGCTTCCCAACATCTGGAGGAGGGACAATCCTTGGAACGACTTGGGCTTTTACTGGGGTTGTTGGGGTAAAGAGTATGAGTTCCAGAGCTTCCTGGTGGGCAGGTTTCCATCATGCTGGGATTGTATTCTGGGCAGGAGGCTGCCCTGAGTGTCATCTAGTGCCAGTGGCCAGCCACCCAGCCCAGCATCCTGATGTACTCTGAGCAGCACGGAGACTCTGAAGAGGCGGCATCACTTCTTGGATCAACAGCAATCTCAGAGAGGTGCTGTCCCAAAACCAGCTCCAGGCCTTTCAAGAAAGAATGACATTGGACAAATCAAAGTGAGTTTAAGGAGTATTTTGTTGGAAGTGGAGAATATATTTAAAGAGAGAGAGTCATACTTGTGAGAAAGACATAATAATTAAGACAGCACAGGTCTATTTTGTGTGCAAAGTGTTTTCACATAAACTGCCACATTCCATTCACTCAACTATTCTGTGGAACAGATCTTGTTCCCATTTCACAGGTGAAGAAAGTGAGGCTGTGATGGTGTGTGACTCTTCCAAGAGCACAAAGCCTGTAAAAGGTAGAGCTGGCACTGGACTCCCAGTGTTGACTTTCCTAAATCCACTATGCACTTCTTTGAATCAAGCCACCTGCCTCCAGAGGAACTGAGATACTCTGAGCACAAAATATCACTTAGAGGAGGGAACGAGACAGAAAAACAAACACTGTCACTGAAACTTACAGAAGCAAGCTCGTATGCAAACTGTGTCTTAGCTCTTCTGAGTAAGAAAAGCAAGATGTGCCTTCCAGTGCCCTCACCGGCTACAACTTTAGGAGGGATATATTCATCAGAAGGCCTGCAAAGCCCTCTTAAGTGTAGAGCTGCTTTCAGAGCATGGTAAAGCATCATAATTGCTCGCATCTCCTGTGAACTCTCTGGCTTAGAGTCTCATTTATTACCATTTCCAAATAACTAAGAGCCTTTTCTTCCTTTGTGATGGTCTGAAATTGAACAAACTGAGAAGATCCCATTCTCTCCTTATGACTGCAACCCACAAGTGAGCTTTCTTACAAAACATGAAGAAAGAAAGAAGAAAGGATATCTTTCCTTTCCAATAGGGAAATAATTCATGAGTTGTTATGAAATTATGCTGTTACTATTTTAAGCCTCACTATAAATCCATGTATTTTCTGAGTTAGCTGAGAGTTGGTCTATACATAATCCTTCTACTCTGAGAGTGTCTCATTAGCCTGCATGTCACTGGACAAAGAACAAGAAGACCAGACTCAGACAGACCATTGACCAGCGAGGAGCGCTTGGGAGAGTGATGCAACCTTGCTGGTCTCTGTCTTGCCTCCTTCCTGGGAGTGTTACACGTAAGCAAGTCCTTTGCAGTCTATAAAGCAGCATGTCAGTGAAAACCACTACTGTCACTGTGGTTAAAAACAACAGTTTGTAATGCCATTTCAAACTGGGGTCTGTTCTTACTTCAACTCCAATTTGTAATTTTGTGTCTTCTTCAGGCTGGGGTCTGTTCCGGTCTATGGCCTTTGGGATCTCTGGGGTTAGCTACAAGGACAGGCAGGACCTGGAGGCCCCCAAATTATCGTGGAGATTTTACTACATCATAGCACTGGTTGGAGTTTTTACTTTGGTTACGATAATGATCTCTAGAACCATAGAAAACACATAGAAATAAATTATAACTTTTGGAATCAGACTGTGATTTAAATCATATGTCTGCTATACAACAGCTAAATAATGTAAGCTAGTTACATGTCCCTTTTGGACCTCAGTTTTCTCATCTAAAAAAACAAGCAATTGAGCCGGGCTCGGTGGCTCAGCCTGTAATCCCGCGCCTTTGGGAGGCTGAGGTGAGTGGATTGCCTGAGCCCGCGGGTTCGAGACCCACCTGGGCAGCGAGACCTCATCTCTACAATAAATCAAAAAATCAGCCGGGCATGGTAGCGCATGCCTGTAATTCCGGCTACCTGGAAGGCTGAGGCGGAAGGATCGCCGGAGCCCAGCAGGTCGAGGCTGCGGTGGTTGGGAGCGGCCACTGCACTCCAGTCTGGGCGACCGAGTGAGACTCCAACTCAAAAAAAAAAAAACAAAAAAAAACAAGCAATTAACAAGAATCAAATTAACAAATGTATTAAAAGTACCCATACAATGGATATCACATAGTAATGCTAAATAAATTTTAATTCCCTATCATAAACATATATATATTCTTTCCTCCATAATATACCAAAACAGAAATTACATTAGTCTACACCTTCTCAAATTACCAGGAACTGTTTCTTTCAGACATTTATTGCATACTTTGTATGTGCCAGGAGTTGTGCTAGACACCAGGCATACAAATGTGAATAAAATATAATTTTTAAGTATATAATATTTGATTAATGGAATTAAATTGAGTCCAAAATTTTTAGTGAAGTATCAAAGCATACTCTGTTGTGTAATGAAGGTCCTTATGGACCTGCTTCAGTGAAAACAAGGTGATATCATCAACAAGGGTACCTGCATAATCAACATCTATATACCTAACTCTGAATTGTATCCCATGTCTTTATAATAAAAAAAGAAGAAGAAGAAAATACAGAAGGAATTCTTTGTGGCTTTGGGTTAGACAAAGATTTGTTAGTTTTGACACTATAAATACAATTAATAAATGAAAAAAACTAATAAAAAAAGAAAAGAAATCAAGGTGATGATGTCCATAAAGACAGAGATGGTTCTGTCTTGGTCATTATCATATTTTTCGCATCTAGCATAGAGGATAATATTTCCTGGAATTAGCAAACAGGGAAGACAGTAAGTGAAAACAGTAGGTCGTTAACATAATACGTGAGTGGTTCCCTCTAACATATTGGAGAACACCCTCCTTCTGCCAACTGAACCTCCATCCATACACCTTCAAGAGGCCACAATCACATCTCAGGAAGAATTACTTAATGAGATTCTGGCATTGCAGTTGCTGGGAGAACTAGATAGAATCACCAGTTCCTCAGTCCAAACCTCTCCTTCTCTGGATGTTGAGCAAAACCATGCAGCTAGATGATAAAAAAATCAAGATCAGCCCCAGACAGCCTCAAGAGTTCTGAATTAAGATCAGCCTCATGCAGAACTCTTTCTGTGATGTCTTTAGAACTATCTTTGAGTAAATGTCTTCATAACCTCCAAGAGCTGCAATCTGCCTTCCCATAACTGCAGACAGTGCACACGAAGAATAAAAGCTAGTTGAACACCAAGTTCTATGCAAACACACGTCATATTTCAAGAAGAAGGTCTACCAAACAGGAAGCTCTGTCCACAGACCTGGCTGTGGTTTTGTTTGAGAACCCACCATGTTTTTTGGTGACCAGTTCCAAGAATCTGAGACATTTTGTCCAGTCTCACTCATTTGTGTTAACCAGGAAAAGAATAGTCTGAACTACTGTAGTGCCCTTCGCTCTCATTTTAAACCAGTTTCACCTACTATGCACATACCACAGAAGAAGGCGCTTGCTGGTGATTGGTTCTCTCTCCCATTATCCAGAGCAAGTCTTGTACACCAAGGGTCTTCATGACTCATCTCAGTACCACATCACCTCACAGCACCACCCTGAAAACTGAGGGACTCCACGTGTACTTCCTATCTTCGTATGCAAGCCTATATTTATTAATACAACCTGACCTCATGTTTATTGAGCTCTGTGCTAAGTGCTCTAGGTGTATCATCTAGTCCTCACAGTGGCCCTACATGTGTGTAGTAGTGTTGTCATTCCCAGGTCATCAATGAAACCATGGTTCAGAGAATTCTATCTTTCACTGTGTAAGGAGCAGAACACAATGTAAAACCAGACCTCCTGGCTTTGAAACCTGGCACATGCTTATATACCACCACATTAGAATGTCACCCTCTTCTGCCACTCTCAGGAAATGGCATGTTCCTTTTTTGCCCTCCCATTAAAGGGTGTTGCCTTCCTCCCTGTTTCCCCACCCGCCTTGATTGCTAATAAATGCTTTTTAAATTAGTTTTTCCTCCTTCTTCCTGTATTTTTAACCACTCTTTTTCTATTAATTTCTTCCAAGTTTCTCTCATCTTAAAAAAATAATAAATCCTTCAACTCTTTATAAATCTCCAACTTCACGTCTTCTGCCTTTGTTCTCATTTCCTTTACAGTTAAACTTCTTGAATGACGTGTCAGGCAGCCTCGATGTCTCAGCCTGTAAACCCAGTGCTTTGGGAGGCCGAAGCGAGTGGACTGACTGAGCCCGCAGGTTTGAGACCTGCCTGGGCAACTTGGCAAGACCTCATCTCTACAATAAAATAAAAAATTACCTGGGTGTGGTAGCACATGCCTGTAGCTCCAGTTACTTGGCAGGCTGAGGCAGAAGGATCGCCGGAGCCCAGCAGGTCGATGCTGGGGTGGCTATGAGCATGCCACTGCACTCCAGGCTGGGTGACAGAGTGAGACACCAACTCAAAAAAAAAAAAAAAAGGAAAGAAAGATGTGTCAGTATTCACTGTCTCCAGCTTCACTTCACATTTGCTTTTCAGCTTACTAACATCAGGATAACACCACTTATAACACCACCCCTGGGTAGGTCATCTACCAAGGTCATGAATCAATCTAAGTGTGCTTGCACATCTCCACTCCAACTCCAAACATGTGTATCCAAGTGCCTGTTCACATCTCCATTGCATGTCCCACAGGCATCCCAAATTTCATTGGTCCCCTTGACTCTTTTAGTCATACCCTAGCCTTTTCTATCTTAGCTGGCACCACTCTCACTCAATGCCCAACCTAAATATTCTCCTGGATTTTTTCCTTTCAGTCTCCAGTTAAATTTGACTGAACAGCAAGTTCTGATGTGTTTACCTAAAAGCATATTCCAAATCCATTCACCTCTGTCCATCTCCACCGACCCTCAAGACCCTAGTGGCAGCACCACTGACCTGGACCATCGAAGAACCACTTCCCTTGTGCCCCCACCCCACCTACATTTGCCTTCTTACAACCTATATTATATCCAACAGATAAATAATCATATTAAAAGATAAATAAAACTATGTCACTCCCCCACCTAAAGTCTTTTGATGGCTTTTAATAAAAAACCACTTATTGTGTGGAATAAAATCTTAATTCCCCCTGGTCTCCCAATGGCTTGCCTCTTCCTCAATTTGTCAGATAATAGAAATGTGGGCTACACTGTCAGAAGAAACTGTGTCATTTTCCATATTAACTTTGGGTGAAATATACGTAAAGTTAGGATGATAATATATGGTGATTTCATAAAGATGTTTTAAATTTATCTTTTGCTAACTGAAATAATTACGTACTTTCAAGAAATGTCATATATGTATTGTAGATTACATGGGAGAATATGAAGCATTCAAAAATGGTGCTGAGATAACCATTATCTATTTTGGAACATAAAATATAGCCTATTTTACACAATGCATATAAATTAATTCCAGTTTTCATATTCAAATATGAATGGCAGACTTTAAAATTATTTAAACATAAATCAAAAAGCATACTTTTATGGCTCAAGTTGGAAAACTTTTCTCAAGCAAGATGCATATTAAGGACCATAAAATGAAAATATGAGCCATAGGAGAGAGATATATACATATAGTATATATAGGAGATTTTATATATGTGTGTGTGTATGTGTATATATTATATATATATATATATATGCATGTATATGTATGTTACACATTTATATGTGTGTGTATATAAATACATATGTTGTGTGTGTGTGTGTGTGTGTGTGTGTGTGTGTGTTTCAGTTGGGGTCTTACTTTGTTACCCAGGGTGGAGTGCAATGCACAATCATGGCTTAACCACAGCCTCGACCTCCTAGACTCAGGCCACCCCTCCCACCTCAGCCTCCTGAGTAGCTGGAACTACAGGAATACACCACCATGCCTGGTTTTTTTTTTGTTTTGTTTTTGAGAGATGAAGTCTTGCTATGTTCCCCAGGTTGTTTTTGAAGTCCTGGCCTCAAGTGGTCCTCCCACCTTAGCCTCCTAAAGTACTGAGATGACAGGCGTGAGCCACTATGCCTAGTCCAGTGCTATATTACAATAGATGTAATATATTGCATATATAAGAGAATATATTTTGTAAAACATAATCAACAAAATATTAATATCTAAAATATATGGACATTTCTGAAAGTCAATGTGTCAGAAAAATACAAACAGCCAAAAGAGAAAAACAGGTTTAAGTCATGAACACATATTGCACAGAAAACGAAAATTGCCAATAAACATATAGAAAGATACTGAACCTCATTAGAAATTAAGGAAATGTAAATTAAGATCACAATGAGATGCATTTTTATACCCATTCATTTGGAGAAAATTGTAAAGATAATACCAAGTATCAGTAATTGATACCACTGTTTAAGAAAACATCTGGGTTAAGTGGACCATGTAAATAATTCCACGTTTTTGGTATGCAATAGCCTCTGCTGAGAATGCCCTTTCTCAATTTGTTATCTAGAAACCCACTATTTATGCTTTAAAATTCTACAGAGATAGCATCTACTTACTGAAACCTCCTCAGATTTCCAGATGCAAAAATCAATCATTTCCTCCCCTATGTTGTCTGTACAAAGTTGTATCATTCCCTTAGTACATTGTACTATAATTTGGGGTTTACATTTCTCGCCAGCTATCCTAGGAGCTCCTAGAAAACAAGAACTTTCTTTTCGCTGCACCAGGACTCATGGCAATAAATGGGATTAAATAATCAGCACCCCATCCCTCCCACATCCCTTTCATAACCACTATGACCCTCTTAATTTTGTAGCAGCTGAAAGTATGGTCTATGTTTTCTTTTCTGAGAAGCACTGGTCTCCCGTATCCTTTCCTGCTTCTCCCTCAGCTTCACCTATTTCAACACTCAGTTCTGATGAATGTTCACAGCACTCAACCCAAACGCCAAATCAAACAATGAAGGATATCTGTCCACATTGTAAATAAAATGTCCACTAAAAATATCTCACTCTTGAGTGATTTTAAACTCCAAAGCTAGTTTTTACTTCAAAGGGATGCTGAACGCCTCCTTCTGTGAACACCTGTGGAAGGCATTTTACCCCCAAGACTTGGATAAAGGTGACTGCCTATAACTGATTAAGATGTATATGTGGTGTTTGGCAGCTCTCTGACCCATGCCTTCTGTCCCTTGATCATCAGGGACCTTGTCTTGAGTGGCAGATGTGGACTAAGAAGCAGAGACTCTGTTGTGCTGCAGTCTGTGTCATTTGGCTGTGTTTGCAGTCAGTCCAGCTGCAGCCAGTCAGCAGGGATGGCACTCGGGAAACAAAACTTGCTTTTCCAAATCAATAGATGAGGCTTCATGGCACAGTAGAAAGAAGACAGCAGAAGAAACACTGAGGTAGACTTCCAGCTCCACTACTCTGCAATTCTGTGATGATCCTCCAAAAATAACCACCCTAGACCTCACTGCCCCTGACTGGAAAGCAGTAAGTACCCTGCCTGTGTCCCCAGGGTAAGCAGAGGCTTTAAGATTTAAATGCAATAATAAACTTAAACTTTCAGGCACTACACACATATGGTATTCATATTAGCAAACATTTTAAATATTTCCTGTGTGCTCGGCATTACTCTGTATGATTTATATTTATGTATTCATTTAATCCTACCAGCAATCCTATGAGCAGAATACTATTAGTTTCATTTTAAATACAAAAAAACAAAGGCACAAAAAGTTTAAGAAACTCACTAATGTGACAGAACCAGGATCTAAGACCAAGGTTTCATTACAATGGTACACTGAACATCCTAGGAATTACTTTTTTCTGTTGCTTTAGATTTGTTTTTAATAATATCCACCATACTAAGAAATCAGTACCTTGCTTGTGCTCCTATAAAAGCATTTGCCATTTTGTAATAATTTAGTTTTTAAATACCTCTCTCCTCCATTAGGTTGTGAGTTCTATAAAGATGAAAACTATTTTATATTTATCTGTAAGAGTCCCAGCACTGCATACTGAATCTGGCCTATTGTAGGTACATTACTCTCTAGAGATTTGTTGGCTGGATAGACAGAAGCAAGGGAAAGAAAAGGCCAGGTGCGGTGGATTATGCTGTCATCCCGGCATGTTAGGATGCCAAGGCAAGAGCATTGCTTGAGTTCAGGAGTTAGAGTTCAGCCTGCTTGGCAATAGAGTGAGACCTTGTGTCTACAAAAAATACAAAAATTAGCCAGATGTGGTGGCATGTGCCTGTAGTCCCTACTTGGAGGCAAAAGGATCGCTTGAGCCCATGAGGAAGAGATTGTGGTGAGCCATGATCATGGGTACCACTGCACTCCAGCCTGGGCAACAGAATGAGACCCTGTCTCAAAAAAATAAAAAAAAATTTAAAAAGAGTGCATGAACAAAATAGACGGATGGATGATAGGTGAAGGGGTAGTTTGGTGGATGGATGGATGGTGGGTGAATTCTTAGCTTAATCACAAATTGTCAGTTTTACAGAGTAGTATCCGAATCTTGAAACCACAATTGCATGTTTTCTCTGTCTTCACTGAATTTGCCCATAATTTTAAATTATTTTCTATCTTAAGTCATACAGAACTCATTTACTATTCTCATAGTTTAAAGAAAAAAAAAAGAAAACATAAGATTTGAATCTGATACAAGAAATTGGGCTGACCCAGCAAAGGAGAAAGGACTGATGCTACTTCTGGAAGCAGTGCTCATTCCAGAATTTTGCCTCATATTTCAGGCATTTCTGTACAGTAGTGACCCCTTATCCTTTATCGGCAAGGGATACATTCTAAGACCCCCAGTGAATGCCTGAAACTGCAGATAATAACAAACCCTATATAACTATGTTTTTCTATAAATACATACCTATAATAAAGTTTAATTTATAAATTAGGTATAGTAAAAGATTAATAATAATGACTGATAATAAAATAGAATGATTATAACAATCTACTATAATAAAAGTAATGTGAATATGCTCTCTCTCTCTCTCTGTCTCTCTCAAAATATGTTACAGTACTTACTACTCTTCTACTTGTGATCTGTCAATCTAATAATGGTGATGGCCACTAACTGCCTAAAGGTGAGTATGGTGCAAATGTCAGGGATATGCCAGACAAATGGTTAATCCACATCTTGGGTGAGACAGAAAAAGAAGGCGTGGTATTTCACCACACTCCTCAGAATAGTATGCAAATTTAAACTTATAAATTGTTTACTTTTGATATTTTTCATTTAATGTTTTGGAACCATGGTTGCCTGCAAGTAGCTAAAGCCCAGGAAATTAAAACCGTGCATAAGGGGAGACCACTGTACTTGTCTGCTTTGAAAGCAAGAACATATCTTGACTTCTTTGAACCCCCAGAACACCTGATGAAATACAAAAATATATAAAACAATAAATGTCATGTCAAACGAATGAATCAGGCAATCCCCTTTGCCCTCTTTTCTAGTCACACCCAGCAGGCATCTCCTGTGCCTCTCCTTCTCTCCTGTGGGAAAACTGTGCTGGCATTCATTCATTCATCCTCTAGTACAAATAGAAACAACATATAAGCCTTGGCATGTATGTAAAGATTTCCCTCTCCAATAGAAGAAAAACTCTTCACTTGATGCATCAGCTAATTTCCTTTTTAGGAAACGTCTCAAAAATGTGCAGCAAAAGCCCTAATCTGGAAAAAAAGAAGTATGATCTTACAATTAAGACTTCAAGTCTATTTTGCGAGAACCAGGTTTCTTATCTCCTCCTCACTAGCTTCTTGTCCCCTATGGAGATTCATGGGCTCTTAACCTTGCCCTCCTTGGTTTCTCCTCTTTGAGAACACAAAAGAAAAAAAAAAAATCAAGATTACTGGTGCAGAAAGGGAGGGGCAAAGGAAGAGGAGGAGGAGTAGATAAATAAATAGCACTAACATTTATTGAGTACTTATATACCAGTTATTAAACAATTGTCTCCCAAATCCATACCCACCCTTTTAAGCTCTGCTTCGATGCTGGGGCTAAGACTCAGCAAACCACGTTTCCATTCTGCCACCTACCACATTAAAGACCTACCCATCAGTGGTGCTAGAAGAAGGCTGAAAGGACAGAAGAAGAAGAAGAGAGGAGCTCTCTCCTGTTTTGTTTTCTGTTCCTATCTGGGTCACACAAGCCAAAGCTCTCTACCAGACCTCTGCAACAGTTTCCAATTGTTTTCCCTCCCCACACACTTTTCAAGATTTGCCTTACTGTGCTCTCTCAGAGATGTTGACCACAGCTGGGAGGTGACCCATACATGGAGATGTGCATCCCAAGCCCCTCTCCTCATTTTTGCTTCTGATTTCAACCTCTTTCTTCTAGTTCCTCGGTTAATATTTCTGTGTTACCTCAGTGATGTCTTCCACTTTCTATTTAACTGATTCTCTGTATTAAATTAGCATTATTAAAATACCAGTTAGAGTTTCTGCTTTCCTAAATGAACTCTGACTGATTCAATTCACCATGTATCAGACACCATGCTGAGCTTTAAACATATTGCTGCCTTTTCTCTTTATAGAAACACTATGAACACATTATCCTTTTTTTACAAACAGGTAAACTTTGACATAGAAATACTGAGATCATGGCCAAGATCATACAAACTTGAAATGTGATTTTTAAAAAAATTTCTAGCCTCAGTGAAGTCCTGCCTAAAAATAGCTAGTTGCATGAGACTTATGGTTCCTAGAATAATTTCATGTCTTTAGTACTAGGTCCTTCATGGAACCAAAAAAATATGTATGCTGCCAGGCACAGTGGCTCACACCTGTAATCCAGCATTTTGGGAGGCCATGGTGAAAGGATTGCTGAATTTTGCAACAGAGCAAAATTCCATCTCTATCAAAAGTTAAAAATGTAGCTGGATGTGGTGGCACATGCCTGTAGTCCAAGCTACTCTGGAAGCTAAGCTGGGAGGATCTCCTGAACCCAAGAGGTCGAGGTTGCAGTGAGCTATGATCACACCACTGTATCCTAGCCTGGACAACAGAGCAAGACCTTGTCTCAAGTACATACAGTAATTAATTAATGTAAAAATAGTAAAAAAGAAAAATAAACAAAATATATGCAAAGTTTCCTGAATAAAGGAGTGTGGTGTTCTTCCCCTCCATCCACAGATGACAACCACACAGAGATTTATTACCAACAGATGGTTGCAATATAGGAGTGAGCCACGAGTGTACCTGGAACTCTTAAGACCAATACAGCCATCTAAGGTTACTTACCACCTACACAGCTAAAAAGGAAACAAATTCCAACAGAAAAAATGATGATGTCCTTCCCCAGAGTCTCTGATGAAAACAGCAAATAAAGACCATTAAGTTGGTTAGAAGGTCACCCCAGACCATGATGTTTTCTCTTTCCTCATGATAGCACCTAATTTCACCCTGCTGTCAATCTCTTTTCTCCTTTTGTGTGCCTCCCTCATAGTCTCCTTCAGTAGTTTTCATTCCCTCTTTTTATTATTTTGTCTTCCCATCTCTCTGTTATATAAGTAAAATAAATTGTTGGAAGACAGCTTAATCCTGTGAGGGTGAGATTTGGGTGACTTTTTGAACTTTACAAGGGAAAAAAATTCCCAATACTGACTGTCTCAACAAAAAGTTACCTGCAACCCCAAATCTTCTGAAACCCTAGTAATTCCTCCTATTTTGTTTTGTTTTTTTTGTTTTTGGGGATTGACAAATGTGTGCTGGGTGTGCAATGAACAAGTTCCTCTTATGCAGGGCTATGTACCTTGGGAGATTTGCTCTGTTTTTCCTTCACAGAAGAAACTGTGATCAGTTATATTTTTAAGTTCCATGTACATTCCAATTAAAAAAATTGTGTGTCTCACATGTCTATCTCCGTTTGCTTACTATCATATTGCTTTTTGGTTTTGATAGCCATTTCTAATCAGACTGAGATTCCTGGATTTGGCATTAAATCACAATTTTATGAGGACCCATTGATATCATAGGGAAAAAAAGAAAATAGCATAACTTTTTGTCAGAACCTTATCACCAGAAGTCAAAATTTTTCTCGGAAGAATCCTAGAATGAGCTAGGCATCCTGCCATGCCTTAATGGAAACCTCCTTTCTTCTGGAAGGGGCATTCTAGGAAGGCACGGTGGATGGCACCAGCAGCCCCAATAACAATTGACACCACCATCATTGCAGATGACAGGAAGGACCCCTGTTGAGGAGGCAGGGAGTGTCATGCAATGGGAGTAAGACCTGCCTGGATGGGAGTCCCAGCTCTGGCTCTTGCTTAGCCGCTCAGAGACTCAGCAATCTCATGTTACAAAGCGTAGGTAATTTCGTTCCCCTAGAGTTAGGAAGAGTGAGTCATTATCAACAATAATATGCATAATGTGCCAGATACAGCATTAGGTACACACGGTGAGCACACTTAGTTCATGCAGCAATTTCTCCAGTTAGGTATTAGTTGGCATCTTTTATTTTACATATGAGGAAACTGAGTCTCAGGTAGGTAGTTACATTTTCCAAGGTTCCAGAACAAGTATGTTATCAACCGATGTTTAAACCAAATTGTCTAACCCCAAAGTTACAGCTTTCCTGCACACTATGCTGTGACCTATCAAATCATAGTTAGATGCATAGTAAACAGGCAGAATGGTAATAAGAGGGAAGACTCTTTAATTCATACTACATATACCTTCAAGAATGTGACATGCATGTCAGGGAAAGGATGTGGAAGAGAAGTAGAGGGAAAGTACAATGTCAACATCTAGAGAAAACTCTCACACAGTGAGGGAAGGTAGAGGAACCCCATGGGTTTTGATGGAAATATCTGGTTTTACTAGCATCCATGAAGTGCATCATCCAAGTGCACCTTGATCTAGTGCTATATATTGTTGGGTTTGAGTATGCCAAAGTATCATTTTCTTCTCCTCTAAGGATTTGGGTTTATTTCAAAAGTATACCAGTAATAAAGTAAAAATTAAAATACAGTGCCTGCTTTATTACTGGTAGAGGTGGATTGTAGAGTGCTAGGTGGACTTGTGGCCAAAATGGACTTCTGGAATGACATATTCCTTTCTTTTGCCTACATTCCTTCAGATTCTATTTTCAGGGGAAACTAAGAGACTTGGCTGTATGCAAGAACCACCTTCAATTCTTTGACCTGGACCCTAACTCTTCCTTAAAAGGGAAGAAATATTGCTGAAATTATCTGTTTTATGAACTAAATTGTTCCCCCCAAAAGGAGAGACTTTCCTTCCTCCAGTTATATCAACATAGTATTACAGTATATATAATACATATATACAGTCCTACTTACTAAGACAAGATAGAATAATCTTCTTTATTGGGTGCCTTGTGATTAAGTAGTTTTGCTTAGGAGCCAGCATTCCATATTTAAGATTGTTTCTGTGGGAAAATACATCCCACCTTCCACACAACCCACCCCTCAAAGGCTGGGAACTAAATCCATTTATCAGTATAAATATATCACTCTATTCTCACAGTACTCAGTATTTCTTAAGAGAAGGTTAGTTCTAAAGATCTCACTTTTAATTGAAGAATAAAAATGGCAAATTCCAGGGGCCATGGTAATATGAAAAGTCCAAACTCCGCTGACTCTTTTCTCCTCCATCTTCTTCTTTGTACATTATATCTTCTGCTTATTTTTCTTTCCAATGACCTTAATTATATAGAAAACAGAAATATTTTTGCAGAGAAAAATGTGTGTGGATGTGATGTGAATTGATTCTGTTAGGACTCTGGGAAGCTAAATGCTCACAGGATCCAGGGAGAGAGAATTTGCCAAGTAATTTCCCCAAAGAATAATTTACTACTCTATTTTTAGATATCAGTACCCTCGCTTTGGCTCACTTTGAAATAGGATCCATTTAATTCTGCCTCACCTGTGTACATGAGAAACTAGTCAGATTGCAATTTGATCAGTAGTGTGGAGCAACTCTCTGTTCAACAAATATTTCCTGAGATGCTAAAGTGTTCCAGAAACTATCTTAGTAAGTGGCAATTTAGATCATTTCACGTTAGCAATTTCAATATCCATATAGATGATTCATCTGACACCCAGATACTTGATTCTTTGACTTCCTCTGCCATAGCAATTGTGTCCTGTATCCCACTCAGCCACCCACTTTATTGGTATATCCCAGACCATCAACTCTACAACCATCCCTGTAAACTACTGACTTTAAGTACATCATACTTACCGCCAACCCCGTCAAAAGCATTTTCTACCATGTCTACATTCCAACAATTTCTCAACCTTACATAGATCACAATTTATTCCCTTTTTCACCGTCCTTCACACTCACCTTCTTCTTACTCAACTTAAAATTTGTAGTCCATCAATTCTCAGCATATACTTTCAGCTTTTCTCTCCTTCGTTCTTGCCTGAGGGAGACCTGAACTATGTTAAGAAAAGTTCCCACACATTCTGTTTCTGTGAACACAGCTGTGGGAAAACACATAATCACATGCATTGTTTCTGCTTTAAATGCATGAGCACTAACCTCCAGCGGGTGCTCATTGCTGTTCATAAAACATGCCACACTCCCCTGGTTAAATATCTCTCCCACTCTCTCCTGGTTGTATAGAGTTCACCTTCTTATCACTCCTCAAACTTCTGTCTTCTGTCCCCACCTCCTTACTCTTAGCTGATGGCCTTGCATCTTGTTTAACTAAGACAATACAGCAATCAGAAGATGACCATCACATGTCCCCATACCAAATCTACCACACTAAATGCATCCAGACCACACATACTGCACTCTTTTCTGTATGATGAGGAAGCGACATGCTCCCATCTAAAGCCATCTCCTTCGTGAGTCTGCTAGATCCTATCTTATTTCAAAACCTCATAGAAATTGCTGTAGCAAAATCTCCCCGTATTCCTCATCATCAATTCCTTCCTCTCTTCCAAATCATCACCAGCAGCAAACAGACAGGATAGAGTATCTCACACCAATCCCTTTCAGCTACAGTCCCATTTCTTTCACTGAAAACTCTTTCTAAGTATGATATTTATTCTTTCTCTATTTTCTCTCTTTTTATTTTCTCTTAAATACACATCAGTCAGGCTTTAAACCTCATGTTTTCACCAACAGTGATTCTGTCAAGGTCACCAACAGCCTTCACTTTGGGATTTCCAGACAGTTCTCAATTCTTACTTGGCTTAACCCATTAGCTCTACTTTGCATAATTGACCCCCTCACCTTTCTTCACTTACCTTCAGAGCATCACTTGTTTCTCCTCCAGCTCCCCCTTCTTGGGCTCCTTTACTGGAATCTACACTTTTTCCTGACTTCTTAATGTTGAGGTGCTCAGGATCAATTCCTTGGATCTCATCCAATATCAAGGCTTTAAATATTATTGATGTGCTGATGAAATCCAAAGCTCATCACTAATCTGACGTCTTTCCTAAACCCCACTCTCTTGCATTCAGTTTTCTATTTTAAAATGTCCCAGATGGGCTGGGCTCAGTGGCTCAAGCCTGTAATCCCAGCACTTTGGGAGGCCGAGGTGAGAGGATTGCCTGAGCCCATGGGTCCAAGAACAGCCCAGACAACTTGGCAAGACCTCACCTCTACAATAAATCAAAAAATTAGCTGGGCATGGTAGTGCACCCTTTTAGTTCTGGCTACTTGGAAGACTGAGACAGAAGGATTGCCTGAGCCCAGCGGGTCGATGCTGGGGTGGCCATGAGCATGTCATTGCACTCCAGCTTGAGGCTCCAACTCAAAAAAAAATCTCCCAGATGTCTCACAGGCACC
This sequence comes from Cephalopachus bancanus, assembly GCA_027257055.1. Classification (NCBI taxonomy): domain Eukaryota; kingdom Metazoa; phylum Chordata; class Mammalia; order Primates; family Tarsiidae; genus Cephalopachus; species Cephalopachus bancanus. The sequence continues at coordinate 9,062 of JAPVLO010004557.1, read as the reverse complement.
TCAAACTTCACATTTCCCAAACTCAGTTTCTTGGGTTTGTTTCCTCCCCAGCTGCTCTTCCCATACCCTTTCTCACCTGAGTAAATGACAACCCCACCCTTCCAGTTTGTCAAGCTAAAATTATTAAGGCCATTCTTCCTTTCTATTCCACACATTACTTGCCAGCAAATTCTGTTGTGCTTAATTTTGAAAAATATCTAGTATTGGACCACTTCTCACAACTTTTCCTGTTACTACAGTAGTCCCAGCTGCTATCAACCAGTGCCTACATGATTATTGCAGTATATTTTTAATAACTTAGTTGATCTGCCTATTTCTGTCTTTGCCCCCTTACACTCTGTTTCCCACATAACAGCCAAAATGACTTTCTAAACACATAAGTCAAAGTATTTCTCTCCTCTGGCTCAAATTTTCCAACAGATACTCATGTCATTCAGAATAAAACTAGGAGTTCTTGCCCATCCTACAAGGCACTTGGTGTTCCAGTTTGGCTTCCTACGTCTGTAACTCATTTCCCACCTTGCTCCATTCTCTCATTCTGCTTTTCTGTAACGACTTCTTCACTGTCCTCTTCTGTCTGAGCACACAACGACCTCCGGAACATTGCCCTGAAGCTCTTCATGCCTAGGAATCTCTTCCTCATGACAGCTTCTCTTGACATCTTCCTTTATTTCACACGGGTCTATAATCAAAGTACCTTGGTGGAGTGGCAGCCTCTAAGTAATCTGTCCAAAGTAGCAGTGTCTTACCACTCTGGCTTTATTTTTCTTCTTAGTGTCTATTCATACCTGAAATATTCTGTGATGGTTCCCCTCACTAGATTGTAAGATTCAAGAGACTAGGCACTTCATGTCTTTGTGTTCGATGCTATATTGGTGATATCTAGAACAATGTCCCTAGAAGCATCCAAAAAATTAGCGAGGAGAATGAATGAATAAATGAATGAACTCTTAGGCTATGAGACTACTGAAGTTTTTCTGGACAGACCTTCCACACATCAAGGCCATAATAAAGGTGCAAATTAGAAATCAGAACCAACTCATATACTATGATGTTGAGAAGATTCTCCATGTCCTTAATCAGCACCTGTTGAGAAATGCTGATCTCTGGGGTCACCAAGGACTGTAATACTTCTCAAAGAGTCTGTTGTATTTTCTAAGTCAATTCAAATGATGAATACCAATTGTGACTTGAATCTCACATCCCCATAAAGATTAACCTTGCTTGATGATGGACAGTGATCAAAGGATCAGGCTATTTTAGCTTGTACCCTAAAGATCATACTCAACCATGAGTTGTTCCTAGTATGGCCTCTTCCTCCACAGTTGAGCCAGTATACAAGTGCCTCATTCGCCATTCTGACGTCCTCTTTCCCATTTCCTAGGTCAGTTGGTAATCATCCTTTGCATTTGATGTGAAAATGGACTAATATTCTCCAAAAGACTGGCCCTTCAGAACCACACTTTTTCTATAAGGGTGAAGACTGGACTATCTTGAAATATATAGACTTACAACGTGCCTTTTTGACTAACCTGCTAGGTGGGAGCAAGTTCACAGGCCAACACTTGGCCTTATCCCCATCTTCCTAAAGTAAAAAGTATCAAGTGGACAGCTATGATTCTCTGTTAATGAACAGGAGGTTGAATGTTTCTGTGTCCAGTCCCTGCATCTAACCAGTGCTCAAGCCAACTTCTTTATTCTATTCAGAAGGCATATTTCTCTCTGCTCTTTGTAGCTGCTACACTCACATGGACCATGGATAAGATCATAGGTTTGGGAGTTAGTCAGAGATAGTTGTGAAATTCGTCTCAGCCCCTTACTGATTGTGTGACGAGAGTCAGTTACTTCACCTTTTTGAGCCTCAGATTTTTTTACTTATAAAGTGGGCATAATAATAGTACCTACCTCATAAGGTTTCTGAAAAGTTTATTTCATGTACCATGCAAAGTCTAAACACCATGCTGTGCACATAGGAAGGATTTAATAGATTTTTTTTTTAATTTTTACTTTTCAGGGCTCTTGTCTCCATATATAGCAACCACAGTCTCTCACCCCACATGCTCCTTTGCAATATGAATTTGCCATTTCTCCTGTCAAGAAGTGGAGACTGTTTCTCTCTGCCTTCTTGCTTATATATTCTGGGTGGGCCCTGTGACTCGCTTTGATCAATAAAATGCAGAAGTGATGCTTTGTGACTTCAAAACATAGAGCTTAAAAGCCTGGACACATCTGTTTCACTCTCTTGGAAGACAGCTGGCCTGGGAAGAAGCTTGGGCTAAGCCCTCAAAGGGTGTGATATCGCATGCAGAGAAAAGCCGCTTGGAGAAAAACTGAGGTGTCTCATCAACAGCTGTTACCAAGGCCCACAAGTGTCCTGGAGTCATCTTGACATCCAGCATTGAATGAGTTCATTGTCTCTCTAGCACATTCATTTTTTAGCCTTTCCACGCTAAAATATTACACATATTGCTTTATTGTAAATTAATTTTTAATTTCTCCTTTTATTATATTAAGGCACTATGTGGATTTGGTTTTGAAATTACATTGTAGGTGGCTTGTGTTATCTTTTTAGTAAAATGAGCAAAGTGTCATGAAATATTTGTGATAGAATGCAAACCCGTTCAACCTCTATGGAAAACAGTGTGGTGATTTCTAAAGGAATTAGAAATTGACCTTCCATATGACCCAGCCATTCCTCTAGTGGGAATATACCCAGAGGAACTCAAATCATCCTACCAAAAAGATACCTGCACACACATGTTTTGGCAGCACTATTCACCATAGAAAAACATGGAACCAACCAAATTGAAACTGGACAAGATTTTTTTTAAGTGATACGTATACATGATATATTACACAGCCATAATGAAAGACAAACATATGGACTTCGCAGCAACTTGGATAGATTAAGAGTCCATAATACTCAGTGACCTATCACAGACACCAAGAGTACCACATGTTCTCACTCATAAGCGGACCCTGAACATTTGCTGTAATACAATAACAAAGGGATTGGCAGTAGCAGGGCACTGCTGGAGTGCGGGGGAAAGCACATAACATGAATAAGGGTACCTGATCTCAAACCAGGTAAAGTGGGAACCAAAGAGAGGCCCAAACTTTACTGTATGAAGACCACTTTATACCTAATCCTGAGTTGTACCCCACATCTTTAAAATAAATAAATAAAATAAAATAAAATATAACCTCAAACCAGGCAATGTGGTGACCAAAGGGAGGCCCAAACTTAAACCTGTATGATGTCCACTTGTATACCTAATCCTTAATTGTACCCCACATCTTTAAAATAAAATATAAAAAATAAAATAATTTTTCAAGAAAGAAACATTTGTTATAAAAAGAGGGCATAAGATCCTAAGTCACTGCCTTTGGACAGTTTAGCCTAGTTTACCCAGACCCAGGAACCCTCTGACTAATATTTGGTTACCCATCTATTTTCTGTATAAAAGCCACTTTATAATTTCTCACTGATTCATTTCTTCTTTTTTGTCCAGGCCAGGGTTTCTCCACATTCTTTAATCTAGGACGGTTTTTACTAACATGAAAAAAATTTCTCTCTATTTCCTCTCCCTGCCTCTGTCTCTCTCTTTCTTATATACACACATGCACATGTGGGCATGCACGCGCATGTGCGTGCACACACACACACACACACACACCAGATTTTGCCAAGAGAACCTCATAGTATGCTCCAGCAGAAGGCTCACTTCTTTCAATCACAGCAGTAGATGGTGACAAGCTCCAAGTTCCTCTGAGGACTGAACAGATCCCATCTCTTTCCCCAAAGTGCCTTGAACAGGCCCAAACACCTAATAAACATTTGGTTTATTACTTCTGTGTTGACTTCACAAAGCAAAAGGAAATAAATAGTGCCTGAAATCAGTATCTACTTGTTCAAATTTGTAACTCACTCTACTCTCCAGGGTAAATTTTTACCTCCACACTTCCCTCTGCATAAATATGAAAACCAAGAGGCCTAAGAATCCTCCTACAATACGAATATCTTCACATTAAATGCAGTTTTGCAAAGAAGAAGAAGGAGAAGGAGAAGGAGAAGGAGAAGAAGAAGTTAATTGCCTAGTAACATTCAGGGAGTTTATATTATTTTTTTTATGACAGAGGTTTATAAAGCATCTTCATGTGTGAAGAGGACCAACATTTATTGCATCAGGTACTTTATGTGTTATCTCAATGCACACAACAGTTCCCGGATGTAGCTACTATAATCCCCATTTCATGGATGAGGAAATTAACGGATAAGAAGCATTAAGTGACTTGAAGATCAAGGCCAACTGGTAGAAGATCTTGCCAACTGGGAGAACCCAAGTCTCTGAAGACTGAGTCCAGTGTGCTTTCTGCTACGTCCCAACTGTTAGTAGCCATAGAAAGGCTACATGACTTGGAGCAGTTACTTAAACTTGTTGGCATTCACTTTCCCATCTGCAAAATGAGGAGGTTAAAATCATTACCATCACAGAGCTGTGATGTTAATGAAACATAATTTGGAAAAAATTTTCTTCTTTTGAAAGAAAGAAACACAATTTGCTAATCATTATGTCTTGACCTCTGCTTTTTTCTGCAGAAGAAGTTTCTGTGTGTTCAGGACAGTGAGGCAGGACCATGTACATTCACAGGAGACTGTGCTCTAGCAAAAGGTCAGAAAAACAGGAAGTAAGCAACCTGTACCAGGCATCTTCTATAACAGCCTGTTTCTTATTGTCCACGAAAAGGGCTTTCGAAACTTGGTAGTATCCAATGCCCATTTTCATGATTCATTTATTATTTTGACTTCTAAAGGTGTGTTCCAGCGCCTGGGGCCATGAAAACCCACATCGTGAAACCCCAGCACTGAGACAACACAGATGCAAAGTATTTCAATCAGGATTCACATCCTGGATTTCAGGGAAATTACAAAATGTAGAGGATCACAATGATTGTATACAACACCATCATCCCATTTTGCTGAGGAGGAAACTGAGGCACAGAGAGGGAAAGGGGCTGTCTTCTCAAGTTATTCCTCAACAGCTCTGTGATGTGATCACCCTCCTTGACATCTCCCTGCTCCCCAAGACACAGCCTATACTTCAGCCACTGCAAATAGACCACATCTTCCCGCCCCTGCCCCATACCTGTCTGCCTTGCCCAGAAATTCCATCTGCCCAGAATCTCTCTCTCTGTATTGTTCACCTGGCTATTTGTGTCCATCCAGCCCCTCTCAACCACCACTAGCTTTCACCTTGACTCTGGCAACAGTATTGTCTTCCTGCCTTCCTGGTTTTGTTTAATATAAATCATCCCATTACACCCTGCTGCTTTAAAGTCTCCAATGGCTTCCAGACACACTCAAACAAAGATAAAACTCAAACAAAGTCCCATAGGACCTGGCCCTGCTTACTTCTCTGATCTCACTTCCTACTCCCCACCACACTGTGCTCCAGCCACTAAGGTTTTTCTTCTGCTTCCCAAACACTAAGTCTTCTAGAGGGCCCAGGGCTTTTGTACCTTCTTTCCCTCCCCCCTGGAACTTCTGCCCTCAGATCTTCACAGAGGTAACTCCTTGTAATTGGGGTCTCAAGCCAAATATTGTGGCCTCAGATTCTTCCGATCACCACATGGTGATTTTAACTTCCCATCACTGTATTTCTCTTTAAGGCATTTCCAACTATCTGAAACTATTGAGTCTGTGCAGTTAGTGTCTTTTTCTCCTACTCTAAAAGGGAAGGAATGTGGCCTTGTTTGCTGACCAGCATCAGAGTCCAGCACAGTGTCTGGTATGGAGTTGTTGCTCCATAAATATGTATCAAATAGACAAGTGAATCCACATCCAACCCTGCAGTGCAATCCCTAAAGGCTGGTGCCTTCAAAAAGCTTCAAAGTAGCAGTTAATAAATTCTGCAAAAAAAAAGGTACAAAATGGCAGTTAATAAGTTCAGTAAATAATATCTACTGTCTGTCAGCTGAGGTTTCCTAGGACTGTCCCAAAATATCAATCTCATTGTAAAGGTCTCATGCATTGTTTTTCTTGAAATGACTCATCACTCTCTCTACTCATCCTTATCTGAGAATTTGGTTCTAATCTGCTCACCACACAGGAGTATACATTTTTTTTAAAAAAATGGATGGATTAAATATTTCTTTTGGAAAAACATGCTAGAAATGTTAATATTGATGTGTCCATGACCTCTTGCATTGACAGTGCAGAGTCTCTGACCAGGGATGGCCCCTGATGTGAGGAAATAGACCCCTGGGCAGCAAGTCAAGGATGGCAGGATCTCTTTTCCTCCCAGGGATGATTAACAGTTACGCAATGTTTCATTTTCTTTATCTTTCAAAGTGCACTGGCTGTTCTCTGAGGTCCCTTCCAAGGCTAAAGTTAATTAACATTCACTCATTCAACAAAGACAAATATTTACACCAGCTTCTGTGCCAAGCCCTGTCAAGATGCTGGAAATACAGCCCTGGCAAAAATTAGCCAAGAATATCTCTACCTTCAAGGAGATTATGGGATTCTCTGGAGCATAATCTGCTATTTAATTCTCAAGAGTTTTGGTCTTATTTATGAAATATTTTGATTATGAGAGAGTGAATTTTGTATGCACCTCCATCCTAGGCTGAGACTTCCAGTCTTTATCTTCCAGCCTCATTCTTTGCTTTCTCCATCCCCATCTTTTCTCATGTCCTTTCCAAGTATCTGGCCCACCCACTATCTGAGCTTCCCAACCAAACACCCCCAGATCAGTGGGTTAGGGTCAGGGAACCAAGCATTAATCCTCACTCTGTCGCTCACATGGTGTGAGACCTTGAGGATGTCTTTTATCCTCTCTGTGACTCAGTTTTCTCACCTACAAAATAAGGTGCAGTGGCCATGAGAATGCACCTGTGAGACTTCCCACTGAGTGGAATAGAATTGGCTGAGATCCCTAGTCTTGCAGTGGGAAATCCATCAGCACCATCAACAGCTCCCAGCTGGAGTCTGCACATGACAGAGACACTTCTGGAAACACTTCTGGAAGAGGCAGGTGCATTTCTAGGAAACGAGGAACTCTGACTGGCAACTTTGGTCCAAGGGCTCTCCACTGGCTTTGCTGAAACCTTCTTCAAACTGCCTGGTGGTCTAATACTTTTCTATTCAAACTTCTTTTCCTCTCCTCCCCATAATCCAATGGCTCCCCAAGCCTCCAATGCTCTTTCCTGGTTTTCCCCTAAGGGATATCTATCTCTTTCATGCTTAATCCCATCTTAACACTCCCTTCTGGAACCAACACATTGGGGCAATACCTTATTTCCTCTCCTCATATGCTGTTCTTAAGATAGTGACAGTGAAAATTTTTTACAAAGTAGATAAGGTTTTATAAAGCACAAAGTCTCCTGTGAAAGAGACAATGCCATTCATTCATTTATTTCAGTGAGGTACTGTTCAATCTGTGCTGAGCTAGACCCTGGGCAAGGATCTGGAGATACAAAGGAATGATGTTTTTTCTTAAGCAGATCACAGCAGACTACAGGAGCCCTACAGAATACTCATGGCTTTGCACTTGGAAAATAATATATCTGATAATAATTTTTAGTGAGGAAATGGGGAAAATAAAATGGAGTAAGAGGAAAGATGAAAGAAAGAGGGAAGAAAGAAGCAATGATTACAAGAAACTCTGAGTGTTAGATAGTGATTATTCGAGTTTATGTGAGGGTTTTGTAAATTGTGCTCTAATGCAATTCGATGCTCAACTCCTGCCAGGGCCTTGCAGCCCCGGAAAGGGGGAGTGGGGCTTGTTGGGATGCAATGGCTGTAACGCTTCTGCAGGGAAACTCTTCAACTGTTGTCACCATTTCATGGCCCAGAATATTCAGTTAGACAAAAGACCTCCAGGAGAATATGCTCTGTGTTGTAATTTTCCAAAGGCAACATGATTATAAAACCCAAGCAGATGGAAAGACGATTGCAGTGGACGCAGAAAGCTGTTAACAGTTTCCATTTGTAGACAAAACCATTATTTTTGAACAGATCGCTGCCAGAATTTGATGAATCTGGTACTCTTTGCACCCTCTGCTTTGCAGAAAGGCCTGTAGCTCTGTCAGACTTTGCAAACAGTTTCAGAAGGCTATTTTTGAGCATTTGTTTATGTCAAAGGCATTGCTTCATGGAGTTTCACATTTAGCTTTCTGTTCATTTGTAATCTGCCATTAATGTATAGTTTCTAACTCTGAAAATTGGACTTCAAAATAAATGATGGTGTGATAATATTTTACTTAAAATATTACTGCAGTCCATCATTCTATGTCAAAACCCAGCTTGTTTATGGGGCATTTGATTACATATTAGAAACCATTTGTATTAAAAAATTGATTCATGTATTTTTCTTCTTTTTGAGTTGGAGTCTCACTCTGTTGCCCAGACTGGAGTGCAGTGGCCGCTCCCGGCCACCACAGCCTCGACCTGCTGGGCTCTGGCGATCCTTCCACCTCAGCCTTCCAAGTAGCCGGAATTACAGGCATGCGCTACCACGCCCGGCTGATTTTTTTGATTTATTGTAGAGATGAGGATTCATGTATTTTTCAACAAGGATTTCACCAGAAATATTCCTGTATCTAGCTGTAGGAACAGAGCACTAGGTTGAAAATGGCACAACACCTTCAAGAGCTTGCCACCATCATTTTTATTTCGCATCACAGGGACGAGTAATTGCTCACAAAGCACTGAGGAAAAAACTATCAGCTTTGAGCCACTGTGATCCACAGGCGAAGTCTTAGGCAATCTTATGGGGTACTGAAAAGAGAAATTCATGAGTCTCTAGGTCTAGTTCCAACCCTACTGGTAACGTGTAGGCAAAGTTCTCAGTCTCTCCAGACCTCTACTCCTGATGAATAAATGGGAATGCAAGAGTGGGTTGCTATGGGTAAGAGGTAGGCAGTGTCCACACAGATACAGGGAAGTTGAGCAGAATCTCAAAGCACAGACGAGCATCACTCTAGACTGAAAGAATGATGGATGATGGGTAGCTGCCTACTTGAGGATCCCTCTTCGATGGTCGACAAGAGCACAAAGA